>JAHXMU010000140.1:775513-976410 GCA_019455685.1 Philornis downsi | reverse complement strand
TTGTCATTGGCTGAAGTTGATGCTGTGGGTTTACACTTCAGAACATGCAAATTAGCAACAAGAAGGAGCAACGACAAATCTCTGAGAATCCATCAGCAACATGTTGAATATTGTCATAGTTTGTTAGCCACAACCACTTGCGAAGTGTTGTTAATAAACATCTTTGATATTCTCCACATTTGTTAACATTGGCCAGTGAACTTGTTGCTGGGTTTCAGTGTCGCTTCGAGGTAATGATTTGTTTTTTGCCTTCACTGGAAACTTGTTGCACCACCGCCATTACCAGAAGCAGTGTGCTATCTGTGGCAGCAGCAACTCATCTAACTAAAATATCACGAATATTTTTGCAACTATAACCAAATTTCGGCTGAATTAATCAGTAGTGATTCTCAATCAGCATATAAGTGAGTATTGTTGATGGTGGGGCATCATTCTCATACATGTACGTGGCTGCATAACCCATAAAATTCTTGTCGAATATAACCACATCATATTAACCAGCTCGACGGGTGTTGTAGCATTTGGTAATGATGCATACTTTTGGTGTTAGTGATTGGTGGTGCCATAGCAGTGCCAAATATGTATAGCAGTTCGCTGCTTCTGAAAATGATGTGAAGTTGTTTGCTACTTGATGGTGCAGGAGCTGGGATTGCGCTAAGGTAACGTGTTGCCTTGGACTTTCCAGACCGTTCCCGTTTCGGCGTATTATGCTTTCAATTTGTCTTAATCAATTTAATGAGCGTATGATTTTCTTGACATATATTCACATGCCTGAAATTAATTATATTTTGCGGTCATGTAAACATGCAGATAATAGTGTAGTAATGCATAACCGAATAGTACAAGCTTTTGTGTGGCGTTAGCATTTGCTTTTTTATTAGGGTAGTGCTTTACTAGAGTATTGTTTGTCAGATGGTTTTTGGACCAACGTTAGCATATTTCTGATGAAATTTACTTCACGATTTGACAGTAAAAGTAATTTGTACTTTCCTTTTGTTTGCGATTGATTTTCATTTAATCTAAAAAGGAAAGAAATGTATTTTCATGTACAGGGTTATCCATTTATTGTTTTCAAAACCGTCGGTCTGGCAAGGCTGTTAGCTGTTAAATACCTGTCATGTGAAGTATTATTTATTTAATGAAAAGTTTGTCATTTACGAATATGGATTGCTTAACAAACGAAAAATGCGTAAAAATAGTTAAAACTTACTACAAAAGTGGCAATTCAAACGTGGACACTTTTCGTGCATTACGGGGTAATTATGGTCATCATAATCGACCTACTGTGCAAGAAATTGACAAGATTATAAATAAATTTGAAGGGACTGGAAGCGTTACAGATGTGCATCATCGCAATGTACGCATGTCGAAAATATTGATTCTATTAGTGAAAGTGTGGCGGATAATCCGAATTTGAATTCGGAGCGGTATGGTCGTATGACAAATGAGTTTTTTGCCTGCAATTGAAGATCATGAACTGGATGATATGTGGCTTCAACAAGACGGTGCAGCGAGCCACACAACATAACCGATTTTGGGTTTATTGCATGAGAAGTTTCCAGAAAGCATAATTTCACGTTTTGGCTGCGACAATTGACCACCAAGATCATGCGATTTGACGCCGTATTTTGTGAGGCTATGTCAAAAACTGTGTTTACGCGGATAATCCCCAAACGTTGGAGCCTTTGAAAACCAACATTCGTCAAGTTACCGCCGATAAGTCGTCCGAAAAGTACAAAAAAGTGGTCGAAAACTACTCTAAAAGGATCAACCACTGCAACCAATCCAAAGGCGGTCATTTAAATGACGTTGTAAATATTTCAAATATAATGGCAAGGTCTAAGTGTTATAATGAAATAAAAGTTTTATGGAAATCATAGCTTTATGTGTATTTTATTAAACTTTACTTTTGAAACCGAAAAATGGATAGCAATATATTTTCAATTTTTTAATCACATTAAAAACTAAGACAGTCTTGACAAATCCTTCTATAAAAATGCAACAAACTATTAGAGATGTATTAGAACGATTGCATAGGCCTTAAAGTTGCAAAACAAAATTAAATTCTTTCCCAGTCGCTGTTTAATATCGGCTAGAAAGTCAAGCAGGAAAACTTTTACATACAACTTAACTTTCATTTCGCCACTCTTTCTCTCTTTAACTGCCTTTATGATATTTTTTACGGAAATGATATCTGCTAACTAGAGAATTGCTTTACTTAAAATGGACCAATTAGTTAATAGTCTTTCTGAAACGTACACATTTTTTTATTACCTTAAAAATATGCAATTCATGTAAGTTTTAGACTAAAAATCAAGTGTGCAATCTCTAATTGGATGTCCTTTGAAACCTGAAGTCTAGTAATGGGTAAGGGCTGGCGAAATGAAAATTTGAGTACATGACTTTATTACAACACTTCCTAAGTCTCACTTGTATTGCGGATCTTTTTTCGTTTGCCGTGATATACTCTATTCTAGCCAAAAAGTGAGTGTAGTTTCTAAGTTTGTCTTTCTTTAGAATCATTATCATATCGCACCCTAAATACAAAAGCGGCACAACTCAAAATTCTCTATTATTCAGTAGAGGCAAAAAACCGTTTATGTAAAAATGGTTGCAATATTTAAAGAAAATATTGTTCCATTATGAAAAAATGCAATATTGAAGAAGGTTCTGCTATATTTTTTTCAATTTTATATTATGTTTGCGAAAATAAAACAAAATTTTAATTTATGACTCTTTAATTGATCTTTAGTTGATCGTGCAGAAGCAACACACTTGACATAAAAATAGACATAACGGCATTTTTCCAGTTAAAGAAGATAGTGATGAGACGGAAATTTTTATAGTAGTTAGAGATGTGTAATGTGAATCACTTTATGGGAAAAAGTACATTTTGACAATTTTTGAGTTGTGCCCCTTTTGTATTTAGGGTGCGATATGACTGATTTTCCCACTTTTATACAGGTCTTTTTTTTTTGTTTGTCGTAATATTCTCTACTCTGTACAAAAATTAATTAATGTCCTTTTCTGAAATCCGTATTTATATGTCCGTAACTACTGTGTTGCCTTCAAAGTCTTGATACTACACGCTAATACCTCCGGTTTTTTCCAATCCTCGAAACATGCCAAATAGTCACAATCTTATACGGCCTTCAGAGCGCACCTAGACCCAGAGACCTGTCTTTTGAGTTTAAGAAGTCGCAAGGTGTTAAATCGAACGAATACGGTGGTTCTGAAGCGATATTAGTTGTATTTTTGACGAAAACCTCAACTCACTTCATGGTTCAAAAAAAAAACTAATGAATTGTCTGTCCATAAACTAGATCTGTTTTTGCGAATAGTTTCATAACCCTCGAATATATTCCTTGTTGACAATTCGGCCAGTGGAAGAAACTAATAACACAGTATCATGGCAATGAAGAAAAAGTCAGCATAACTTTGATTTGGGCATGATCTTTTCCATCTCTATTCGTCTTTGGTATGATACTCACTCCACTGATCGATCGCTTCTGAATCATAAGCATACGTCCCAGTCCCAGTCTTATTTCATATCATAATCATAATAAAGAATTTTGTAATTGGTAAGCAGACATGAATCATCTCTGCACACATTTTAAAACGACAAATTTTTTTTTATTTTTGAAAAATTTAAGTGTTTTCGGCACCAGTCACATCAATCATCTCTGCACACATTTTAAAGCGACGAATTTTTTTTTTATTTTTTTTTTTTTTTTAGAAAAGTTTAAGTGTTTTCGACGCCAACAGAAATTTGACCCGTTTGAGGCCCTAAATAAAATTTAAAATAAAGTTGAATGATTCGTTTAAAATGCCAACATCATCAGCAAGGTACCTAACTGTTGCTAGATGGTTTTTTTACTTCAAACCTATGGTTTAAAGGTCGTAACTTTCATCTTCATTTTATTTGATGACCATCCGGAGCGTTCTTCGCTTTCAATTTGTACTCTGCCTTCTTTGAGTTGTTTATGTTGCTTGTAAACATTTCCTTTCAATAAAGTCTGTTCACCGATGGTAAAATTCCATTTCGTTAGCAAAGTTTTTCTGCAACTTCTTTGCTCAGCAGAATCACACATTGTTAAAATTACCGAAATCACTTTTTATGACGTACGAAATTAATCGTAGCTCAAACTTTCTCTAATGACGCTTATGATGTGGAATCTGAGACGCAAAATTGTCACTAAGGACCAATTTAGAAAATATATACTTATTTTTGAGATTTAACATACTCGCGAAATTTAAACCGAGAACTGTCCGCAATTCTTGAGCATACTAATACGTATGTATAGGGTGATTTTTCAGGACTTAAGTTTTTAAGGTTGACAGCACTGGTTGGCAATGGCGTCCAAACGTCATCTGTCAAAGTGAAAAGTGTTCAGTATACTCTGTCATTTCATCATGGAATGACGATTGACCCACCACAATGTTTAATTTTTGGTGAATGGGTCTTACAAGAGCTCAGTGAAAATCTGCTGTTTTACCGAAAAATTGAGTTCAGAGATCAGGCTCATTTCTTTCTGAACGGATACGTACATAAGAAAACTGTCGCATCTGGAGTGATGAACAGCCACGTGCCATGCATAAATTACCGATGCATCCCGAAAAAACGACAGTCTGGTGTGGTTTATGGGCTGGTAGCATCATCGGTCCATTTTTCTTTAAAGACGACCGTGGAAGAAACGTTACGGTCAACGGCGAACGATATCGAGTCATGATACGTGATTTTTTGTTGCCTCAATTGGCTGAGTTGAACTTGGTTGACATGTGGTTTCATCAGGGCGGTGCAACATGCCACGCTGCTGGTGAAACAATGGATGTGTTGAGGGATGAATTTGTAGAGCAGCTTATCTCTCGTTTTGGCCCTGTGAGTTGGCCCCAAGATCTTGCGATTTAACGCCTCTTGGTTATTTCTTGAGGAGCTGTGTCAAGTCGTTAGTCTATGTGGACAAGCTGAACACTATTGAAGCCTTACAGGATAACATAACACGCGTTATTCGTGGAATGGAGGTCGAAATGCTCGAAAAAGTGACGAAAAATTAGACATTCCGAATGGACATTTTGAGGCGGATTTCATTTACATGAAATTATGTTTACAAATTAAATAGCAAAAACCAATTTATCGATTCCAATAAAAAATTTTAACATATGTTGCAAATTTGAGTGTTTTCTTCGATTAAAAAAAAAAAAAAAAAAACTACTATTAAAAAATCAGTAATAAGCATTACGATAAATCTTTATTTCCGTGGTATTTTGTTCAAGAAACGCGTAAAAAACACTTATGTAGTTTTAGAGCCTTTGCCACTCTCACAGGATAAGTGCTCCATAGAGAACAAAATGCCTAAACACTGAGTGTCAGATTTGAATATTTTAAATAAATACTGTAAAACCTATATCTATTGATGATTCTCTTAAATCTAAACCTTCCACCATTGATCTGTTTCTCTTTAAAGTATTGTCTTTTCCCCCGACTTTTCTAAAAAGAATGTGGCAAATACACATTCCAATACACCTCCCGAAAGTACGCAAATACTTTCATTTCCGCTTACAAAACAACGACATTCTCCATTTCTTTTTAGTTCATATGAAATTTTAATTTATTTTTACAACCTGTTCAATGACACACTCACTGATGGCGATTTACCATTTCATTACAGTTGTATCTACTGCTGTTTATGTGGTTGTTTGCTTACATTTTATGAGATTCACAAAAATTCAAATTACATTTGGACAAAAAAAACTCAAAAACAGCGAGGAATAAATGAAAAGATTTGAGCAGGCAGAGCGCCATGAAAACCAAACATGTCACATTCACTTTAGTCAGAGATGTCTAAGAAAAATCTGACAAGTATGATGGATTGTTTGCTGAAATGAAATTTGTTGATGTATTGGATAAAAGACACTTGTTTGTTGCAACAACTAAATTGCATGTGTAGAAAAGAAAACTTGATTCGTTTCAATTTCCTTTGCTGAACGCATAAGAAAGGTTTAATGATTTTGATAGCATCAAAATATAAGAAATGTTGCCGCAAAAACTTCGCATTCAGGAGTTAGTCATAGTCGACTTGGTATAGCTCATTTTAAGCTTCAACGATTTCTTAAAATCAAATGTTGCCAGACATTTTATTGTAGTCGTTCCCAGAATGGAGACACTAATTCGGAATCAAGATCATGTATTTGAACACCTTTACGGGTTCTTTCCTTAGATCGTTTTGAAATTACTTCGATAATTACATATTAATTTTCGGGCAGACAAGATCGAAATAGAGTCGCATGCTTGTTAATAATTGAATCTTCAATAAAACAGTATCGAATCACAACGCATTTCGCATTTCGTCAGAGTTTGCTTAAACTTTATATGTGAAATATCTACCGAAGAAAAGATAAAATAGGTTATAACTTTCTAAGGTTTGATAAAACACCTATAAAAAAGGATCATTAAAGCCAGGTTTATTATGAAAAACATATGAACTCCTGTTTGAATTTGAAGTCTCCAAAAGTATTTTCAAATTATCCTTGTTAGTTGCTTTTTGGGAAGTATCTCAAGCGAAGTTACTGAAGCCGCAGGCATCTCACGTGACTGACTAGAAATATATTTGGATATGAAGAAGTTTCCTTGGTTATTTACAACCGCTTATAGCCTACAGCCACCACAATTGCATTTCGAAGTAAAATGAAGCATCAGAGCTTTTTGCATCACTTCATAACCTACCAAAGACTAGTGAACAATCGAATAAGAGAACTTCCTCAGGGGAATCGAAGCCGAAGAGAAACGGACCCATCTGTCAACCAGCAAGGTGATAAGAGTTTTTGTGGCTGAGATGCCTGTTTAATTTGCATCAATTACATTGAAGTTACAGTAGAGGGATACCGGAAATGTGTATCCACGGTGGTACTCTAATTGCACAACAATAAAAATTTCAATTGATTTGTTTTTAATCAGTGTATTTTATTGTATGAAAAATTCAATTTTATTTCATATAATTAATTGATTTCAAAAATGACAGACCGTAAATCACGCATATGCGACATCTGATCAGAAAATTATTCATTACGGGATCGCCTCAATTATTGTTTTGATGGACTGCCCCAATTCAGTCAAATTCATTGATTTTTTTTTGTGCACCTCTTGCTTGACATAACCCCATAAAAAAAAGTCTAGTGCGGTCTGGTCAAGTGACCTTGGGGGCCAGTGGAAAGTGGAGTTACTGAATTTGTTTGGGAATTTTCGTTGGAGCTCCGCCATAACCGGTCTGGCTATGTGCGCAGTTGCTCCATCTTGCTAGAACCAAATGCTGTTGAGACGGATACGTTTTCGGCGCAATTCTGAGTAAAAAGCGCCTTCAACATCCTTAAATAATGTCCAACCATTACAGTTGACAATTGGCTGTAGCACAAATCGTGCGCTACACTGTATATATATATACATATATTATATTTATATACATACTCGTATATACACATGTGGACCGGTTTAATTAATGTTTTAAACAAATACATGTGGCGAAGAAATTTTCACCAAAAACATTGTACGAACTGTGCTGCAAGTTGGTTCCCCATCCACCTTATATTCCTGCTGTCCTCAGTGCACAATATTCTTTTCCAAACTTAAGCAAATGAATTCACTTAAACGAAGATGTAACCTGTGAAAAGAATACCCATTTTGAAGACTTAAACAAATCGGCATTATAAAATATCATTTAGTATTTATCTCTATTTTGGCGCTGCTCTAACTTAAGCTCAGAGAACAAGTTCAGTACCCGAACTTCTTGTTGGAAGGGTTGGTACATCTCCGCCGTTGTACGAAAGACCGATGACAGCACCAAAGTTCGTGCTATACGAAGAAACCAAATCCGGATCGATTCCCAGAAATCGATCGATCTCAGAGAACAAGTTCGTTACCCGAACTTCTTATTGGAAGTGTTGGTACATCTCGGCCGTTGTACAAAAGATCAATAACAGCACCAAAGTTCGTGCTATACGAAGAAACCAAATCCAGATCGATTCCAAGAAAACGTCTAAAGAAAAAGTTTCTTCGATTTGGTATTCGTATTCTGCCAGAAAGGTGGAAGAAAGTAGTGAATAATGTATATTTGAATGAACAATATTTTGAATAATATATAAAGTATGGTAAACATAAATGCATTATTTTTCCTATAGATGGCGCTAATAGTCCATATAGTGCATTGTATAAGTGCGGTCGGGTTACGATAGATGTTGTTAGAAAGATAAGATTTCATACGATGGAAATCACATGGATATTTTTGTAGCATCGTCTAATCGCTTCAAATAATGATACCAGCAAATCAAAAATGTGCCATATTTTATAGTTTTTTTTTCGACAAAGGCGAAAGCGCAAAGTCACATAGCTGAAAATGTGAATGATGTGTTTGGTCCTAATACTGTAACAGCCAAATGTTGATTTAGTCTATTCCGTTCTAGTAGCTTTGATGTCAAAGATTCACTATGCTCTGCAAGACTGAAACTTTCAAATCCGACCAACATGTAATCAAAATATTGATTGTCCAAAAGCTAAAGATTGCTCAAAGATCATTTGGAACCACTTGGATAAGGATGGATACAAAAAGAAGCTTGATGTTTGGGCATCATACGAGTTTAGGCGATAAAACCCCGTAGCCCAAATTTCCATCTGTAAGACGCTGATGGATGGTGAAAACGAAAACGATCGTGGTTGAGTCGCTGTGAGCCGGCGCACTCTTTGGCTTAGACTGGATAAACGGATAGGATGGTTTTGCTTTGTATTTGGTGTCGAATTGTATTGGAAAGTCGAAAGGAAGTTATTATAAGTAACTACCACTTGTTGCTGTCAATAGCAAATACTTTTGCTGGCGGAAAGTTCACCTCAAAGGAAGCTTATCGAAATTGATTGACCCAGTTTTTTTCCAATAGAGGCAAAGGCTTCTATGAGAAGAGAAAGAGAGAGGGATAATGGAACTATCTTCAAAACTGACAACAGATTATCGAACAAAGTGAAGTACAAATGACTTAAATCAGATCATTCTAACTATGCTAAATGAAGTATTCAGTGTCAAACGAAGTAATAGATTTATTTTATAACAAACGATCAATATTTGAAAAAATGGCCAATACTTACCGTATTCCCTGGGCTTGCGTCCTGTGGGCTTACGTCGAGTATTATGTATGGGAAGATCTCTTTTTTGCCGGACTCACTTATTCGACTTTATTCAGTATACTTAGGTAGGCAATTCATAGTGAACGTTACAAATGTTTCAGCCTTGACCAAATTCATTATATCTATAAAATGTATTTGAAACTCAGTTTTCAAACTAAAGGTAATTCAGACTAAATGTTAGATATAGTCCCTATACTCTTATCCAAATTTCATTGCAATATACCTCAGAAAGCAGGCACGATATTATGAAACCGGAGATATTTAAACAGATTTATTCAGGGCTTTAAAACCTCTGGTCTGGCAAGGCTATCAGCTGTTAAATACCTGTCACCTGAAGTGTTATTTATTTTTGAAAAGCTTTGCCGTGTACAAATTTACGAAGCACTTAATAATAGTTAAAACTTACTACAAAAGTGGTGATCCAAACGTGGGATTTCAATAGAACAAAATTCTCTTCAACGATGAAACTCATTTCTCATTCGTTAGTTACGTCAACAACCAAAATTGCCACATATGGGGCTCTGAAAATAATTTTGAAAAAGACATTGCATCAGGAAAATGTGAGTGTTTTGTTCGCATTATGGTGTGGATGTATCTTTGGGCCGTACTTTTCGAAAATGAACAACCTTAAAGGACCCACCGCTGAAACCAATCCACAGGCAAACATTTAAATGACATTGTATAATATTTCGTACATAGTGGCAAGGTCAAGGCATTATAATGAAATAAAAAATCATAGGTTTATGTGTGCTTTATTTAACTTTACTTGTGAAACCGAAAAATGGATAACCCTGTATAATACCTACTAAATAATACTTATTATCAATGTATTTATATAACTCTATAAACGTCACTATAAAGCCTCGCAGTTACTAACACAGCCAACTTAGAAAACTATTCTATTTAAACTTAAAAGACAGCAGTTATTGAGGTTCTCAAAATCCGATGACAAAATGCGCGATTTTAAGAATCGGGATTTCGTTTTTTTACTCCAGTCTTATAGTATGTATAAAATCGGAATTTTGGGTCCTACGCTCTGTATCGCTTCTCTTCCGAACTACGAAAAAATTTAAAAAAGTGGCCATGTTTGATCCTTTTCCATCCGACATAGGTGGAACTTTTAAAACGGTTCTGGCTAAGTACTCTTTCTTTGGTAAATTGTGGAAGAGATGCTAGAAATAAAAGTTAACGTCACCATATTTTTGTCGACTTTAAGCGGACATCGACTGTCGTACATATAATTTTTGGCATGAAAACATTTTTTTTCATTCATTTTCTTTATTAGATCATTCTTTCGAAATTTACAATAAGTATTCAAATCTTAATCCTATCTTAAATTAAAGTATCCTGCCATTGCCAGATCTTGTTTTTGGCGAGCCGAACTTTTTATCACCGGACCAAGTCTAGCGTGTCCTTTCTTTTTAGCCGTATATGACCGGGAAAATTTTGAAGGCTTTGAGCGAGTGGGTTTGAGTGGGAGGACAACTGCGATATATATGACCTGCTTAATTTTCTTATTTCCTCGGAAATATAAGGAATGTTTAAATCCTTGTGTATGTTATCATTCCTAATATACCATGGGGCACCACAAATTTGGCGCAGCATTCTTGATTGTCTTCTCTGTAGCTTATTTATGTTAGAAGCCGATGCCGTTCCCCACAATTGGATGCCGTATGTCCATATTGGCTTCAATATGGTTTTGTGGATGGTGATTTTATTTTCCAAACTGAGAGTAGACTGAGAGCCAATAAGCCAGTGGAGTTGAGCCATTTTTAATTTCAATTGTATGTTTATTGAGTCAATTTGATTTTCCTAGGTGAGACGTCGGTCAAGGCGAACACCCAAATATTTGACATGGTTGGGAACGGGTATGGTACTACGTTGAGTAGTGAGGGCAATTGTTCTGTCTAAGAGAGAATTTAACCTGTACACACTTAGTGGCATTTGCTTTTATCTTCCACTTTTCGAGCCAAGATTCTAATGTGTGTATATGAGACTGCAGTTGTCTAGAAACCATTAATGGGCAAGTGCTAATGCTCATGAATGCAGTGTGATCATCGAAAGTTGAGGTTTGAATTAGGGAATGAACAGGCATATCAGAGGTGTAGATGGTATATAGTATAGGGCCTAGTATACTGCCCTGCGGAACTCCTGCTGAAACTTTTCTTTGAGTTGAAACAGAGTCTTTCGATTTTACTACAAAAGATCGATGCTTCAGATAGCTCTCCAGGAGCTTGTGGGTATTTGCCGGTAGAAAAGAGACTATTTTGTGAATAAGGCCTTCATGCCACACTTTATCAAAGGCTTGGGAGATGTCTATGAAGAGGGCTGAGCAATATTTCCGATCTTCGAATGATTTTCTGATCTGAGTTACTATATGAAAACATGTCTGGGTTTATTATTGCTGCTGTTTTACTGATCGGCACGAATCACAATGCTTCGAATCCACAAAACAATTGGAGAAAAATAAGGATATTTGTCCCAAATAAAAATGAAATTTGGAACACAATTATACTTATTAAAAGTTAGGATAGAAACAATAAACTGGAGTACCAATTTAGAAAAAAAGATTTATCTTAAATTAAAAATTAGTCTAATATTGTGGGCACAATAATACATCAATGTAGTCAAGAGAGTCGCATTACATTAGTTCATTGATGTTCCATAATGAAATGTCTTCTACGTCGACCAGCATTGTGTACGATAAACTGATTGAAGATTCAACGCTGTGAAATGATTGATATTACGATCCATAAGATGGTCGTTGCCTAGGCATGTTCATACTCATAATTGTTTACGGACAATCATCGATCTCATACGAGCTCACGCTTCTTAGTAAATCGGAAAATATGAAAAGCTTTTGTTTTCAAAAAATAATTGCCGTTCAAAACTCTGCAGTAGGGTATAACAAAGCAAAACGTACACATTGCGTCCAACTTAAAGAATATACACAGGTATACAACATTCGTGTGTTTTCATGTAAGGCAACAGGTAGTATTCATTCCTTCAATCCATCAATGATGCAGAGTTATGAATCAAATCAAAATCATGCCACAATATAAGGACAGCGTACTACATTCAATGATGGAATATTGTGCAGACAGCTTTCATATTAAAAATAGACAACAGATAAATGGACGTATGCTTGCATGGGCACAGATACCTACAGACATATATATGGTCTGTTACATGGATTAGATGCGCCGATAAGATGCACATGATGATGATGTTGACGATGCTGATAATAATTTTGACATTGGCGTATTCAACCATGGCGTATTCATGATGACGGTGATGATCATGATGATGGTGGCGATGATGCCTTCAAATAGATGGGTTACTAGATGATAATATGGCGATCAAGCAACCGCTCATCCATCTCTCCCTGCCACACATCCATCTCTTTTATCCTATTCGCCCATCTATCTATGGAATATGAGTACGAAAAAAGATGATGCATACATGTACTGTGATGATGTCTGATGAACTTGGTCAAATTCGTGACTAGAATCTAAATAAATATTTTCACATTTTGTTTCTTATTTAGGTATGTTTGAATTCCTCAACCTTTTTTTTTTTTTGGTTTTTATTAAATTTATGAAATTATTATTAAATCGACTAGAGAACATCAACGACGACGAAAACGACGACATCATGGAAATGTGTTACAAATATGACATGAATTCCATTTTGGAAATTCCCATCGTGATTCCGTTCGATGTGCTAGGATGTCTAGTTAACTTTTGTTGGCAACATCATGACAACGGCGGGAAGAAGCACTTGGTTACCAAAAGACCTTGAAGTGGCAATTTTAAATATTTTCTTCATTTGTTTCTATTTTCTCACTTTGATAAATTGATAGTCTTTAGTGGAGTCAGTGAAAGTTCTAGCAACTCTCATTCACTATAATTTGTATTATTTTCAGCTACTTTAAGCTGAAAATTAACTACTGTAATTTGCAAATTGTACTGTTTTGCATAGTAGATTGTTTACGTTACCTATGACGGTACAATACTAATGGCATGTTTAATTGCACACATAGGTTGTACCCACAGAAAGAACCAAAGCGCTGCTTTTAAAATGAGAAAATCAATGTATAAGTTGTACCTGTACAAGTTGCAGCTGTACACGTTGTACAAGTTTACAAGTTGTACCTATAATATAAGACAGCGGATGTCCTTCAAAAGCAACACCATTTTTCTTATTAACCGTTTAAGAATAGACAAAGTTTGCTAAACATAATAGCAAATTTAAGTAATGCATAAGTAGTTAACTGAGAAATCACACCAAATGTGCTGCTACATATCCGGATCTTGAACAATTTAAAAGCGCAAAATTATGGTCTCTGTAGTCTTCATTTTACATGATCACTTACTGTCTACTATGTGATTGTTTATCCGAGTCAATTCAGCCTTGAGAAAACTTCGATTGCCTTTTGTTGAATACACACCTATATCATGTTTAAAGCCCAGATATAAGAGAAAACTTCAACTGATGCAAATATATTAAAAAAAAGTTCAAACTTTTATGTATTTGAAATTCTAAAAAAAGAATTCAGACAAACAAAGTATTTAAAATGATATTAAAGTATATTAAGTATTGAAATGATAGAGTAAATCTTAATGGATTTCCGTGTAAAAATGTCTTATTCTGCCACCCAGAATTTTAAGAATTTAATAAATTGACTAATAAACGGTTCTGTTGACCCTGCAATGCCAATAATAATGTATGATAAAAAACAACACTATCTATGACACATCCTTTCATTTCATAAGTTGGATTGAATTGACAGCGTCACGGCTATTATCTCAATCGATTCGCCTTACCATTTGATTCATTCGAAACTCTTAGAATTTTATGAAATTTGGTCCTTTGTTATCTTCTTCTTCGGTGGCCACAAGAATAGACATCGTTATCTATTATACGCCGCATGTACAAAATAATTGCAAGCGCTTCGATCTTCTGTGTTTCTTCTCCAATTAGTCACACCAAGTTGCGATAGCACTTCAAAAGCCTGGTCTCTCCAATGGGGTTTGGTCGTCATCTTCTACGCCGTCCATTGAGTTCGTTGGCGAAAACTTTTCGTGTTGGAGCATTTGCGTCAATCCGCGCAACATGACCAACCAATTCAATCGCTGTACATTGATGCACTCGACTACGTCGAAGTTGGAATATAGCTCATACAGCTCATTGTACATGCAACACCGATACTCTCCGTTAACCATGACGTGTTCATATAAATTCCGGAGTATTTTCCTCCTACTGCTGTTTACAAACCATCATCCATTTCTCCTAGGGCAGACATTTTTGGATCGCTCCTTTTGGTAATAATAACCTAATGCAGTTTATGACAATTTTCTTATCGATAGCTACAGTTTGATAGAAAGACGTTCTTTCCATTAATCTGGCTTCTTAAGGAATTTTTAAGAGGACGTAGCACTGCTCATTTTTCTTGAGACATTTCTTTTTCCATGTCAGTAACATATAGGACGAATTTCACATTCATATTTCTACGATACAGTCGTTGAAATCATTGCGTTACATGTGTGAAACCCCGCCAATTTTTTCAATCATATCCTATTACAGTATACGGTAATTTTATGATTGAACGTGACATCTTATTAAGTCTCAGTGGCGATTATTGCACTACTGCAACCGCTATAACGATATTCCAAAAATGGGGTTTTTACCACCCACTTCTCCTTCCGACATGATCACCAAGTAAGTATCATAAGTATCATATACCTATACATTAATGTCTTATTCATATCTCTTATACTTCATGAGATATGATGATTCAAAAGTGAAGGTGGTTAGATGGCGCCACGCATCTTTTCCATTGTTCATTTAATATAGCACATGCCAATTTTATAACTGATAGTAAAATTCTGTTATATCTTTAAGACTATCAATTAATTCCTTTGGCCGCTATGTAAGTTTTTAAAAAAATGTATTGGAACTGCCTTCTTTTCGACATATTTCATTGTATTCCAGTAGCATATGTACAAAATCATTATTCATTATTCGTATTACAACTTATTAGATATGGTCGTATAAATGTGGGAGTGGCGAGTTGTCACGCCCCTTTTTCCAACCAATTTATAAAGAGGGATTCATTCTGTCGATTGCTTCATTTCTCTCCAACAAAACAAAATTACAAATAGATTTGAAGTATTTTCATGTGATTATTTCCTATGTGAAAATTTCATGGCAATCAACCCAATAACTCGGAACAAAGTTACAAATATTCGGTTCCAAATATAGATTACTTTTAACATCTACGGTTGGATGAGTGGTCATTTTATCATTCTGTTTGTAACAACCAGAAATAATCATGTAAGATCTCACACAAGATATAATTATGTATGAGGGCGGTCCCAAGACTAGCCGACATGATATATAGATGTTGCCAATAGTTTGAAAGAAATTGTTTTGGTGAAAAGTGGCAACCTTATAAAACATACTTTACGTTTCACGGCGCCACGTTGTTTAGTATTTTTATTTGACCCATCAAAAGTGAACGAATTCAGTGAATTTATAAACATGGAAAAAATTGGTTACCGTTATGCAATTCAATATTTCCGTTTGAAACGTCTCAATCCAACCAATATTAAAGCCGAGTTATATTCTTCTTCGGGGGTGTCTGCTCCTTCGTTTGCGATTGTAAAATATTGCGTAGCTGAGTTTAAACGAGGCCGTACGAGCTGAGAAGACGATCACCGTAGTAGTTGACTAATCGAGGTGTCCACAACAGACACGACTAACACAAAATGGTGTTGGATGAACGTCGGCTGAAGGTGCGTGAGCTAGTTGAAATATCAGGTATTTCAAAATGAGCTATACATCATATATTAACTGATTATTTGAAGATGAAAAAGCGCAAAATGGATGCCGCGCTTGCTTTCAATAGAGCAAAAACAGCAATGTTTCAGCAGAGTGCTTGATGATGTTTCACCGCAATGAAGCCGAATTTTAGCGTCGATTTATAACCATGGATGAGACATGTGTTCACCACTTCACTCCAGTGAAAAAGGAACGGTGTAAAGCTGTGGACTAGAATGTGAGAATTATGTCCAAGGAAGGTGAATACAGTTCCATCTGCCGGCAAGGTCCTGGCGTCTGTTTTTGGGGATATGCATGCGATTATTTTTACTGATTATGTTCAGAAAGGAAAACTCATCAACGACGAATATTATTCTAATTTGTTGCAGCGTTTGGCGGATGAAATTATGGAAAAAGGCAGCATTTGGCGAAAAAGAATGTGTTGTTTCATCAAGAGAATGCTCCAGTTCGCATATCCACCTATTGCGATGCCCAAAATAATGAATTTAAGTTCGAAATGCTTCATCGTGCATCTTACTCGCAAGATTTAGTTCCCTCGGACTAATTTCTATTTTCAAACTTAAAAAAATGGGTCAGTGAAAGATGTGATCATTGTTGGATGAAGTGCAGTGTACGGTTAATGGCTATTTTAAGGAGTTTGACAGTTTTTGTTATAAACAGGGTGTAGAAGCTATTGAATAGCGCTAGAACAAATGTATCGAACTAAAAGAAGATTATGTTAAAAAAAGAACATTTTTTTCCAACTTTTTTGTGTCTTCATTGTTATGTCGGCTAGTTTTGGGATCTGATCGCTGGCCTAATAATATTTGTCCGTCTATCCTTCCATGTTGAAAAACTCTACCTGTTGAAAGCATTTTGGAGGTCACACCGTTTGAATTCAATGGCTGACATTCTGCAAATTGTGAACTCATCCCTAGAAAAACATAAATTTTTCGAATTTTTGCTTTGAATTTATTATTTATTTGTGAAGTAAAAGCAACACATGGTATGGCATGGCATACTTTTACATTTAGTGGAGAAAGTATACTATTTCATAAAATTTTTTTGATGGAGTACCTACATTTTAGGAAAAATGCATTTATCTCTGGAAGAACAGACGGAATCGTCACATACAGTACGATAAGATGGTGCTCTACATAAGCCCGCTTATCAGAAGAAGGATAGTTACATTGTCTTCTGCACTATGACGGACGAAATCGGTCCAGTAGGATCATCATCATCTTCTTAATTCAATGACTGAACTTAACTTTGAAATGGTTACGGCAACAGTTAATACATATCGGAAAGTATCATCCTAGATCACAAGCTCTAGGGTCGCCTTTATTGCGGGTTTAGTTATTGTAAAATATCATGAATTTTATTATGCAAGGGAAGGATCTGTTTTTGATAAGTTAATTTATATCGCGATGCAATAGCTATGGCTATTCGTGTCCCTCTAATTATTTTATACTTATATTGCTTATAATCGCAAAATTTGAAAGGATCGATGGAATGACCACGCCCTTCTGGCGCTTCCTATATAGGTATAAACTACCACATTTTACACCGTGTTCTTACGTTCGTTACTTTCATTTAGTTCCACTAAAGTCAGTGAAATTTGACAAATTAAGGTCTATAAATACAATGTATTCCCACGCAGGTTTTAGTATCTCTCAATCAAATTTGCTGAAAATTCAAATTTCTCTGAAAATCCAAATTGACAGGTACTTCTGGTACTTCCTGTATAACTTACTTAAAGCCATGTTCCTACGCTCTTAATTTTCAATGAATTCCACTAAAGTCTGCAAAGTTTGACGCAAATCAAGGTTTTGCAAAATTAAGGCCTATAAATGGATATAGTTTGTGTTGTCGCGCAGTTTTTAGTATATCTCTCTCATTTACTGAATATCTTTTCTCTGAAAATCCAATTTGGTTGGCTGCAGCGATTTAAAATGTTGTCCTTGACCTTTTCTTGTAGGTTTATCACAACCCGATTTGGATGGTTAAAGAAGAATACCTGGTGCAATTAAAAATAATGTTAAATAATCTTATCTGGTAAAGTGAACGTCTTAAGGTTGAAAACTTAACATATTCTCAAAGTTCAAATGGGTAAGAGCCTCATCTTTCTTGTTTTGAAGGTTATGGTTTTGCTATTAAGTGGGGAATGGGCCCCTTCTGGTAAGCAGAACTGGCGTTGTGGGATGAACCAAACGTAATATTATGGTGTCCAAACCCATCACCGATGTGGCGAACCTATCACCGAGCAAGGAGGTCATTTAAATTTAATTATATTTAAAAGCCTTTAAAAATGTTCTGCTTTATTTTTCAAATGAATAAAAAAGTAAAAAAAAAATATTTAAGTTTCTTACTGCAGCAGCGGTCGTATAAACCAAGGAATTCATCATAATCCTTCCCTTCTGGTACTCCACATAAAAGCAAAGCTTTGTATAAATCAGAGTTTCTGACTAAATTTTCTGTACTGGTTTTGAAATACATTTTGGAGCGGTCACCAGTCCACATCGATTCGTACAGAATAATTTGTAATATGAGTTAATTAACTTATAAAAATTTTTTTTTAGAAGTGAAGCGTTTCCTCAATTCACTATTGCTACTCTTTTTCAGACAGCCATCTACATCCCCCTTTTAACATTTAATCGCTCACCCGTTTCTTTGTCTGATTGAGTAATTTTACTTTAGTCTTAACAGCAAATAGTCCGTCTTTTATTGCTTTACTCAAGTCTAACTAAACTACATAAATACAAGGCTACAACAATAACAACTTAATTACAATTATTACAGAGATAATTCGCAAAATAAAACTGAACATCTTTAACGCCACAGTCAGCGCAACGAAACAACCGCTTTCGATGATAAGCGAGCTCTTCGTATTCCACACTTTGGATTTTTTTATTGGTGACCCAAATTAGATGTTCATCTTGGCTGCACCGCTTTTATTATTTTATTTTTTTGTTTTCGGTTGCGATTTTTTCTGTAAGGAAGAATATAACAACGGAAAAGAGATTTGGGTCAATAGTTGGGGGCATTATAACAGGCTTGATTTACACCTTATTGCACCTTGTTAAACCCCATCGTTAGCAGGTTAAAAATGGAGTGAGAAAATATTTTGTTATTCATTGGAATGGTGAAAAACCAACATATAATTCGATTGAAACTTCACTTTCGGAAAAGTCTGATTGAGTCTGGGGTTTGTAGAGCGCCTGTATGACTCAGTTGTGCGTTGGAAAGAAATCATTATTATATTTTTTTTTTCATTGTATGCATTTCTCGAATGCTAACAATTTTCTAAGTGTTCGAAAATATTTAAATTAATATGCTTTAGTCACGTATGCATTAACATACTACTTTTATCTGCAAATAGATTTGTTTGATTACAACAATTACGCTTTTAATGCTAATAAATAGAAACGAAAGATTTGGCTGAAGACCATCCCATTTCTAGCAAGATTTCTTTTGAAATTGTAAGTAAGATATGTGAGATAGATAGTTTTGATTTCACTGCTTCAAGTAAAGACGAAAAATGAAATTTTACAATTTAAACTCGGCCAAAGAAAAGATAATTAGAATCATAAATTGAAGTTAAATTAAATCATTCATAATAATATTTTGACAACATGCTAACTAAACGTAATCCG
This sequence comes from Philornis downsi, assembly GCA_019455685.1. Taxonomy (NCBI): domain Eukaryota; kingdom Metazoa; phylum Arthropoda; class Insecta; order Diptera; family Muscidae; genus Philornis; species Philornis downsi. The sequence continues at coordinate 956,769 of JAHXMU010000140.1, read as the reverse complement.
AGACTATCAGGTTATATATGTGAAACTGTTATCATAGTTTGAAAATGTGAAATGCCGAACTCACAGACTCATTCGAAAAGAAATGTTAACGTTTCAGCTTATGGTATAATACAATTTTTCAGTTGTCCATGTTTGATAATCTAGCCTTTCAATCACATGTTAGATTGAACTATTTCGTTAGTTGCTAAGTATCACAAATGGTTTCAAATATAATTCCCACAGCTTGGAATTTAGCCGACAATGTCACACAAATCATTTTAGATCAAGTTTTTCTCACGGAGCCCTAGCCGTTTTTTTTCAGGATAACTTGTTTAGATTAATTATTATTCTATATTCTGTTCTTATTAATTAGTTCCCGCCAATTGTTATGTAAATCTTTAGTTATATTTTAGTCAATAAAATCATAACATTTGAGCAAAATAAATGATAGAACTTCGATATAATCACTTTTTCAAAAATGTTTTGGGTAAGACCTCCTATTTCAGCGTTTCCTGAGCGTTGTCTTACTGAAGAATCAGTTTTTCGTGTCTCTCCGCATATTGTGGGCTGTTTTCAACAGCTAGTAATACATAACACCGACATAGTCCCACCAAATACAAAGGATAGTTTTCGCAGCGTGAATATTCGGCCGAAGTGACGAAGTAGAAACATGGCCGGGCAGCAGCCCCCCTTGACTTTCTTTTCTTTGGATTACTGTAATGAATCCGTTTTTCATCACCCGTTACAATACGATGAAGAAACCCCTTCTTTTTTGTCACTGAAACACCTGTTCACAGGCGAAAAAACGACGCTCAACGTCCCTTGGCTTCAACTCATAAGGAACCCAAACTTCTTGCTTTCAAATCATTCCCAACGCATGCAATCGCTTAGAAATGGCTTAGAGGGTAATTCATAATACTGAACTCATAATGTCTGCATTTGGCATGGATCTCCATCAAGCAATGCCGTCAATTCAAAACACTGAAGTTTTTCGTCTACATCAAAATCACCGTCTTTAAAGCGACGGAACCAATCTGGACACGTTGTTGCACTTAAAACAGCATCTCCGTAAACGTTTTGAAGCTCTCGACACTTCAGGCGCCTTTGATTGAAAGAAGAAAATCAATATTTTCCGCATATGACTATTATTTGGCACAAAGTCATACATATTCACATAATGAAAAGAATATGACGTCAAAAGAATATCACTATTGTGTCGAGGCAGTATGTTTATCCTATGCATAAGATTAGCTCAAGATGTTTAGGTTATGACAGAATCGACTTGCAGTTACAGCTGACGCCATCTATTGGCAAACAGCAGGAACCTAGTTGCGCAGCTAATAGAATATCCATTGAGGTGTTGCACATAGTACACTTCATGCTGGAACCATATGTCGACCACATCCAAATAGTTTAACTTGGGCTAAAATAAATTAGTTATCATTGATCTGTAGCACTCGCCGTTGATAGTGATAGCCTCAACAACGTTGTCTTCGAAAAAGAACGAATCAGTGATGATGTCGGATCAATATCCGCACCAAACATTAAATTTTTGTGGATACACAGCGTTGTGGCGAACATCGCTGAAGTTGGTGTCGTCCCATGCACGGCAATTGTGTTAACATAGTTATTTGCCCAAAATTGCGCTAAATATGGTCTTTTGGCCAAAATTGGGGTCTCCTTTCAAATGCTCGGACGGCCATTTAGCGAAAAAAATAGGTCGCTCTCTGTGGCCAGTAAATTTGAGCTTCGGAACGAGGACGCAGAATTCGTTGTAAGTTTAAATCTGCGAATAAATCTATCCCGATATTTTCTGGATTTTTTTGGCCAAGATTGGGGTCCTCCTTCATATGTTCAGAAGGCTATTTAGAGAAAAAATAGGTCGTTCTCTGTGGCCAGTAAATTTGAGCTCCAGACCCAGGACGCAAAATTCGTTCTAAGTTTAAATCTGTGAATGAATTTGTACCGATATTTGCTGGAGACTTTTATAGACATCGGCGACGTTCTCGGCCAATCTGGCGTTTCTTTAAAGTACGGGTGTTTACTTATTATTTATCGAACCTTAAAAAAAGACAAATTCTTGCATCCTTCCATCTCATGTATGAGATATAGAAAAGAGCTTCTCACATTCAGTGAGCTTACACGCAGTCTATTTTTGGACTCAGAACGATTCCGAAAAACACAGCTTTTAAAGCATTTACTAGACTAGTCGATTACACGACTATTTCAAGTGTTCATCAAACACATTGGGATGACCACCGCTAAAATAATGATCGGAGGCTGTATGCGGAATTGAACCCGTGCTCAAGCGACTGATAGCCGCGTTGACTTTACGTCACAATACGTTTGATAATATATTTTTAAAATTGTAAAATTCCATCTTTTTATATTACAGTTACATTTCACAAGTACAAATATGTTATCTAAAATATTATGGTGTAAGAGATAAGTTGTTTCGATTTCAATATTAGAAAGTAATAAAGTTTTTCCCGCGAAAATCATAGCACTGTCCGGTGGAAAAATTTAGTTTCAAATTTCATGACCATCTTTTTATATGGAGTCAGCCTTATACGGAGAGATCCTGGACCAGATTGAAGATTTCTCTACAAGTATCGAAACTGGCATCGCTTTGAGCGAATACCACATTGTACGCTTCTAATAGAATCGCATTATTTACTACAGTCTTGAATATTAGGAAACCGTCTGCATCTCATATAACGTCACACACCTATCGTGTTGGCAACTTTATAGCACCAAAATTTGTTGCCATTGTAGCCAATTTTGGATGGTGTTTAACACTGTTCCTTAACGAACAAAATGAGAATAATTCTCTTAAAACGGTGGTTTTACCGGTCCATCTTTCCTTACCAACAATTAACACTATTTCTATATTGCTGAGACGTCAATCGGTATCTAAATGTGCGAAAAATAATATAGGTAAAATGTTTGCGAGTTAATTGCATTTTTGAAATGGGATGACATTTTAAAATTATTTTCAACAGCACAAATTGAGTTTCCATTAACTGTGGAAATGGAAATGCTGATTGCTGATTATTACCAGCAATTGCAATATTACCAGTTTCTGAAAACACAAATTGAAATTGAAGTTCTAAATTCTACACAAGCGTTACTTTTGCGATAAAGATTTACCCTACATTATTTGTAATAAAATGAAAACAATCAATGTTATAAAACCTGCGTCTTGTGAAAGCTACAGGCTTATATGGCCACAACTAAATTGAATACTTCAAAATGTTGGTGCGTTCACTGGTAAAAAAACTCTCCCTATCTAACCAAGCACTCGTAATGAAAATTTCATTTTGTGTATAAATAGAAACATCGCAAGCGAATGATTCTACAACAGACAGAAAATACAAAAGCAATAAAGTGAAACACATGCTCAAATCAAATAGTTTAAAAAATGTGCTACTCGAACTGTTTTCACCAATAAAATGCGCTATTAATCAGTATTTATTTTGAAGTTTCGATAATACTATAATTTTAATTAGATATTATTCTACACGAAATGTTTTCCCATTAACAGTCTACATTATAGTGACGAATCTCTCAATTAAATTGCCATCATAGAAGACTGTAACAGTTACGAAATACCACCAATGACTGCATTAACTCTTTAACAACCAATTTATCAAGTAATTTTATGTTAATAGACAACCATTGCGCCAACCACATTAAACTTACATTTCAATTAATTTAACCATAAAAATACAGAAACAGAAACTAACCAAATTACAAGTACAATTTGGTTGATTTAACGAAAGGAACCAATTTTTATGACTTCACTATACTAAAAGCTATCCAACTTTATGGTCGTTTAATCGAAGTTTTAAACGCTATTAAAGGAAATTTCTCTTTTTTTGGTCAAAAACTTAAAAGATAAATATTTATCGATTTCAAATGATTCTTCAAAAAAAACAAAACAAAAAAACGAAAAAAATAGAAAAGAAAATCACTTTAAACCCCACTTGCCCGCTTTGGAGTTGTACTTCAATTATGTCGATTTCACATAACCAAATATCGACACTAAACTTAGTCCACACCTTTAGCTGCTTAGTTAGATATGGCTACACTGAAAATGAAGCAGAAAAAAGCTCTGGCCATACTACTCGGCGCCAATTACTAATAGCCAAAAAGATCATGTATTTTACACTTTAAATTTTTATACTCTTATGCGTTTTTTTTCAAATTTTTTGCTTCATAATTTACCAGATCAGATTACTTGACATGACAAATGATTTTGCATTTTATTTTCCAGATACGGATAGTTGAAACTACAATATTGTTGCACTATAACACTGTGGGTGGAAGTATTCGTTCATGAGGTTACTTTTTTTGGGGGCGTCAACAAACATTTTGTGTACGAAAATTCATTGCTGATATTCAGCTAATGTTTATACGAGGGATGCAAATTGTGATAGAATTATTTATTTGATCAGAAATCTTTGCAAAAAAAATTTTTTTTTTGTGTAAATAATAGGCAATGAGAAGGCCCTACCAAGATAATTTCTACATTTGACCTAAGCTAACCGAAGTTAAGAATAGTTTAAAACATAATTACTATATTTTTAAAATCAGAATTTCACATATTTATCGTCTGCATTACGTTTCTTATCTTATTTAAATTGCAAACAGCGTCTTCTTTGGCATTGGACTTTATGATCGGTACTAAGAGAATTGTTAAGCCGCAGTTGTATAAATCAATTTATTGGACTCGTACTGAATCTAAATGACACCAAATGGAAATGAAGCGCCGAAGGCCAGTTATGATTGACAATATAAGTAATTAATACCAAATGTTTTGCTGCCCAACAAAAGATGCTATTAGATTTTCATAAAATATAATCAAACAAAAAGTATGATTTTTAGGAAATGGAAAATCTTCAAAAGTTTAGCCTATCTGAAGCTTATGAACCCTTTACCACGAGTTGCTGCCATCTACATCATGAATGATGTACTAATTTAACTAGTTTTTCCAATGAAAATTCAAGTTATTATTATTCTTCAATTAACGCAACGACTTGAAAAAATGTATATCGGGATAATAGTTTACAAGATCTGTAAGCTGTCAATTGACAAATAAGCAATTAAAATATTGGTTTAGCTCCTGTAAGAGCAAGTTTTACTAATACTGAACCATCTTATGACACCTGTATAGCATCGTGAGTGGCTCACCGTCAGAGAAGCATGTCAGAAGCATTTTCTTCTCATACGTAAAATATACCCTTATTCGTTGTTCTAAATATTTTTGCTATAAAGATGCCCACAATTAGGTAGGGCACTCACAATAACATATGTGTTGGAAAGTGTTGTTCTCCTGTCTATTAATCGCCACCGTATACTGATTTTAAGCAATAAGCAAATGCTGATACTATGCTGACTTTTTGCGATGAAGCTCCGTATAACAAAATTGTCGTTAAATTTTAAATTAAATGTTTCCACCTGGCTATGCTAGACTGTGCGACGAAACAATGTTTGACAATACTAACCTTTTTTCTTAATTTCCAACACTGAAATTGAAATAACTTAAATTTTTGTGTCCATAATAAGTTTATAAACTTGTAGTATTAAATAGTAATAAAAGGAAACATAATTTCACAAATTTGCAAATATGTCGAACATATTATGGCGTAAAAACATAAGTTATTCCGATTTCAGTGTTGGAAACGAATTCAAAAAATGTTGGTAATGCCGCTAAAATTGTTTACGTGAAAATAATTTGTTGTGAAATATTTTCTAGTACAAAGAACATAGCGCCCAGCTTAACTTGTAACACAACATTTTTCTATAGGTAGGTTTAACCTTTTTGTAGGGACAGTTTTCCCCTACCCGCACCAAATTTGTTACATTTCGTCCTAATCCTGACCCAGTTGCCACAAAAAAAAATTATCTAAAGACGTTGAAAGTTGCTAAGCAGAAAAAGAATCTTTTCCAACTATGTTTGGTTTCAACAAAAAGGTATAACTTGTGACCAGCAAATTGATTTTAAAAAAATTCATATTCCATAGATCGCTATGGTTTGAAAACAGAAGCAATTTGAATTTCTTATAGGATCATTTATCGATCTTCATATTTCGTTTTTAAGTAAAATTAAATAAAACACACACAAAGCTATGGTTTCAATGAAACTTTCATTTCGTTATATTGCTTTGACCTTGCCATTATGTACAAAATACAATATCATTTAAACGACCACCTCTGGATTGGTTGTAGCAGTGGATCATTTTGAGGCAGTTTTCGAAAAAATGAGGCCCAATGACACCTCCAGACCATAATGCGCACCAAACAATCACTTTTTTCGGATGCAATGGCTTTTCTACAATCATTTCTGGATTTTCCGAGCGCCATATGCGACAATTTTGCTGGTTGAAGTTACCACCGAGTGAGAAATAAGTTTCTTTTTTCTTATTGCACCAAATTTTTTAAATTTTGCGCAAAAAATTTTATTTAAAGACGTTGGTAGGTCCTACTCAAGTAGAGAATGTTTGGTTTCAACAAGAAGGTGCTGCTTGTGATCCAGAGCCCTAGTAAACTGATTTGAAGAAACTTCACATTCCATTGATAGCCATGGTTTTAAAACAAAAGCTACTTGAATTTCTTATTGTAGGAACATTTATCGGTCTTCTTCTATATATATTGAAGAAACCATTTATTGTTTGCAAATCTTAAGTATCATTTTAGTTTCGTAGAACATTAACTGTTAAATATAAAGAAATTTGTAATTTTTTAAATTTCCAGGTGAAAATATTTCACAACACCGCCCCAATTTAAGATTTCAAAAGAACTATGTCGAAAAGTAAATGAGTTTAAAAATAGACTTATGCGCATTCTCAGAGAATTTGAATTCGCTATGTCAGAAGCGATATATCGTATTAAGAGTGCTAGTGTCAATGTCACTTTTGGTAAACGCCAAAAAGTCCCATTTCATCGTTATGGTCGATGATCAACACTACTACTTATATTGTCCGAAAATTTTAGTTCAATTATCGATTACTATTTGTTTGAGATTGTCCAAAGCCAACAGGTTCATTTCCGCAAAACTCAAAAATAAAACTATTCTTTTGAACCAGTTTGTATAGAAATTTAAAATTTGGTCTGTTTTTGATTTTTCAACAAGTAGCGCCTGTCTGCACATAATTTACCACCGCGACATTTTTTTTTCAAGTTTGAAAGTAGAAAAAACTCCGAAGGAGATAAATCTATCGAATAAGTTGCGTGATGAAGCAATTAGAAATTTAATTTAGTAATTTTGACCATCGCAATAGTGGATGTGTAAACTGGAGTATTGTCTTGATGAAACACCACTTTCTTTTTCGTCAAATGCGGTCTTTTTTCATCACCTAAACGCTGCAATAAATTAGCATAATATTGGCCGTTGATGGTTTTTCCCTCCTAAAGAAAAGTAATAAAAATCACAGCAGCCTCCCAAAAAATATATATAAATACTCCACGACCTTGCCTACAAATGGAACCATTGTCCCTTTCTTTGGACACGATTCTCCCATTCCAGTCCACTGCTTTGATTGTTCCTTTTTTCTCAGGTGTGAAGTAGGGGACCCATGTCGCATCCATGATTATAAATCGATGCAAAAATTCAGCTTTATTGCGGTGAAACATCGCCAAATACTCCATCTTCATCATTGTTTTTGCTCTATTGAAAGCAAGCGCGGCACCCATCTTGAGCACAGCTTTTTCATCATTAAATTTTCGGTCAATGTACTATGTATAACACTTTCTGAAATGCTTATCATTTCAGCTAGACCACTCACCTTTAGCCGACGATCATCCAATACCATTTTGTGGATTTTCTTAACCGTGTCTGGCGTGAACACATCCATTGGTCGACCACTACGTTGTTTGTCTGCGCAGCTCGTATGTCCCTTTTTAAGCTCTGCTACCCAATATTTTACAGTCCTAAGCAAAGGAGCAGACTCCTCCAGAGTAGAATCTGGCTTGGCTTTAGTATTGGTTGGACTAAAATTAAATATTGAATAACATAACGATGATTAATTTTTTCCTTGTTCACAAATACACTGAGGTTATATACTTTTCATAGTTCAAATAAAAAGTACTAAAGAACGTGACACCTTGAAACTTAAAACATATGTATTCATATATGTATACTGTAAGGTCGCTACCAACATAATATTGTTTTTTCAAACTATTGTCATCATCTATTCGTCAAGTCGTCTAGCTTTGGGACCGCCCTCAAATTACAATCGAATTTATTCTGAAACTAATGTTGCTGGGACCAAAAAGTTTGCTGGTTGACGGTTATAAAATGGGGCTTTTTTTTCAGATAAACAGCACGATGTGATACTTTTGGTTTCGGTCACCGTAAATACGTGTTGTATGTCTGACAAGTAATGCGTGTTTATTAAGACTACATATTTCCCGTCGCTTCAATGATATTAACTACCTATAAGAACTACTTAGTTCATTTCTTAGTTTATATTTCTTCAAATTAAAGTGTGCATACATTTCGTCCTGTGAAACAACCCAAGTTGTATTTTTTTGCATGATTGCCATTTTGTTACTTCGTTTTGCCTTGCTTATATCGTTAAGGGCATTTCGTTCTTGGTTGGCCGTAGGTTCAAACCCCTAAAGCACTACTGTCGTTCTTTGTGCGGAAGTCAACTCTATCAGTTTAATGAGCACATCAATTAATCGATTGTTAGGAAAGTGTAATAAAAACTTTAGTGAAGTTCGGAATCGTTGTTAAATTGTTGGTCCAGTTGAGACAGTCTAAATACACATATATAAATGCAACTTGAAGAAGTTTTCTAAATCTAAACACAATACAAATTTACTTGCTTCTGTAGAACGAGATTTGGTAGATGTCTTTTACTACACCTGTCGATTACGTTTGCTAACCTTTCTAAATTTACTTATCATGTTAGGGAGGAACAAACTTTTTAGATTTATGCAATATAGGTATGTCTCCCACTGTGCATTGCTAGTCAGTGTAAGCGTCTCGACTGATTTGGAGTGCTTGTGAAAATTACCAAGTCACTTTGAATGCATAAAAAGTAGTTAGTATGTGCGCTGAGCATGTTTTTTCTCCTCAATTTCTTTTATTATCCGACAATTTGTTAATCTTTTGTTAACATAATATTGGACAACATGTCACTATGAGAGCTGTCTGTGGCTTTTTCCTTTCTATGTTGTGGCACAGAAAAACGACACAAATGCAAACGCTGAATAAAACGTAATGAAATGCAAAAAAAAATCATTTGAGCGTCTATTCATTTGTAGTACTTTTTTCATACTTGAATTGGTACACATACGATTGTCACTGTATTAAAGCCAGATACCAGTATACTCATACTCGTATGTGCAAACTCCTTCATAAATGATCAGTTGTTATCCGCAAGATACTCATAGACCTTTTTTGCCTTAGCTTCGTGTGACAGGATTTCTTGTTTTGTATTAAAACGAATCAAAATGTTTGAGGGAAACTTTTGCCAGGGGATTATACAACAATGGTCAATTTCATTAGTGGAAATTGGTTCGGGTGAAGTTTAAGATGATTTAATCTTACGTCGACATTGCATGTAATTTGGAGAGAAAATATCTCATGGGCCTTTAAAACATATAAGATCGATAACGGCTTAGCAGATTTTGGGCAAACATTTACATCTAATGATTAAATATCAAATGGTTAGATGTCAAAAACTTGATGTTAATTTGGTTTTTTTAGCCCAGACTACAAAAGAATACCTCATAGACGGATTAGATAAGATTAATATTTTCGAAACATATAATGTAACCGCATCAATTGCCTCCGAGGCGGCAATTCGACAATCTATCGGGAGTCACATGACGTGGACATAAGCTAATGCGACCGACGAAACGCTTAATGCTCGGGCTTGGCCTGCCGACATCTTCCTCATACTGGAACGGAATCAAGAAGGGCTCAAAACAGCTGGTTTGTGGACAGACCAGTAACTGACATAAGTATTTAAAAATATGTATAATTTAAGTATATGCACTCATAATGATCAAATTCTTTGCACAAAAGGTTGCAATATCCGAATCGGGAATATATTCGATAAACTTTTAGGTATTCCGCCACCTAGGGAGGTCTTTATGTCTACTGTTGCAAAATCATACAATTAGAAAGGGAACTTGTATCAGTGTTGTAAGCATGACCTTTATTATAAGCCATCCTCGGTACAAAACGAAGGATGCCATGTGATTGCGTAGATAGATATTGCTAAATAAAATTCTTCTAAATATGTAAGAGCTCACCATAGCTCCAACTCTATAGCGACGAAACGATTTTCGATAAACGATTTTCTAACCATTTCCAAGAATCGCAAAAATATGACATCTAATATTTCAAAATAATTCTCTATGTTATTCTCTGATTAGCTGATCTCTTGCGGTAAATTTCAAACCCTTATGAGAAATATAAATGTTTTCAAACAATGCAAACCCTGTTTTGGTTTGGAAATAGGTATAGGAGCAATCTCCAAATAGAACAGAAGGAAAAGATTTAGCGAAAACTGTTGAATTTAATCACCGATATTGAACTTAAGTTAAAACATTCACCATATTAATTGAAGAGTCAAATAGGAATATTTTTTTCTTTCAAATATTGTTGAAATTTGCCCTAGACGGCTGAGTAATAATCGCCACAAATCACTTACTTCCAAGAAATGTAATTTATACAATTTGTCTCACATCTCACATCCAAAAATAAACTGTAGCTAGTCTCCTTGCCATCCGACTTCACGATTTGCCATTTTTCTGTCCGTTAACGAGTCCATGTTTTGTCTACAGTGATGAATCTCATCGATAACTTCAGCTAAATTTCGTTCAAACTCTACAAATATTAATCAGAAGAAATCGCAGGATAGCAGGCATGCCGCACTGTACAAATGCGGCATCCACCTTGCTGATAGTTTTTGCTCGCTCACCTTCACCCGAAGGAAGAAATGGGTGTCTAATTTGATATGGAAGAAATTAACGTCTAGAAGAATTAAATTAAACATAAATTAACACAACTTTATAGGTCTATTAAAATCTGTCTGTCAAGCTGGTTTTAGATTTGTATTAAACTGTTTAGAAAATGGATCACATAGATCACCGCTTATAGCTCGCGTGGAGAGTAAAATTAAGTGGCTACATCTATTCCTCATTTGTAATTAGTGCCCAATTTTTTCTCCCGCTATCAAAATAGAAGATTTTACTTCCAATAAAAACGAAGAACGCTTAAAAATAGTTGAAACTTATTACAAATGTGGTGATCCAAACATGGGATTTCAATTGAACAACATTTTCGTCAACAAGCAAAATTGTCGCATATGGTGCTCGGAGAACCCAGAAGTGATTGTGGTAAAATCATTTTATCCGAAAAAAGTGACTGTGGCCTGCAGGTGTCATTGGGCCGCATTTTTTCGAAAACTGTCTCAAAAGGATCCACTGCTGCAACCAATCCCGAGGCTTTTATTTAAATGTCGTTGTATTTCTTTCATAATGGGAAGGTCCAAGCATTATAATGAGATACAAGTTTCGTCGATATCATAGTTTTATGTGTGTTTTATTTAATTTTACTTGAAACTGGAAAATAGATAACCCTACATAAAATTCCCAAGCATATTCCAGAGGAACAGCCGAAAGAAGTATCCCAACATTTTCCTCAAATTTAACTATTTTTTTAATATTTGCAAAAAATTTGCGAGAAATGTTTGAAATCGCTCACGAACTTAAGATGTTTCTCTATTTATAAGGGTATGCAAGTATGCAACTGTCTCCGACATACATATCAGTTAACATCCGGTTACATCGTACTTTTTGCTACCCTTCAACAATTTTCAAAAAGTTGGAAATTAATTGTAGGTAGTTAGACGCTTTAACCAGAACGTTAAGAGAACGTATCTTAGAAGTCATCAAAACTCCCCATATTTTAACAGCAAGAATGCAGATTATTTGTCTCCTGCTATTTCAACATAATTCCAAGTGCACATAGTTAATAAATTTTTTAATTTTTTTTCGATTTATACCAAGGAAATCTTTAAAATATTTTGAAATTATTTTTCATTGTTCTGTTACAATTTACTCACAATCTTTATGAGATGTGAAAAATGATGTTACTCATCCTTATTCCACATCAAAGGCTGCCTGTGTACCATAAGTTGCGGTCTACAGTATCGACGTAGTAGTTCGCTATAAGTGACTTAGATGAAATATTAATGGAAATATATTCCTAATAATTTTCAACAGCCACTCTCACAATGAAAGCTGTACTACGAAATGGATTGGTTTCTTAACGAATAAGTGGTAAAACATTTAGGAAAAAATTGAAAAATAACAAGTTTTCCAGAGGTAAGTTTGGACTTTGTATAATCAATCATAATCCCTCGAATTCCTTAAATTTGATATGGGAGAACATTCCACTTTCAATGAGATAACATGCATTCACAGAAATGCCTTTTTACCTTCTACTGGCAACTTATCGATTACTTGACTACTCAAAGTATTGGTCTTCATATGGAGATGAAAGAAAATATGGATGGTGCTCGAACTCGGAATTGCACACTAACTTAGGCCAGGGACAGTGTTAGTGAATTCGTTCTCACTGGAACAATTTTTCACACTTGTGACATCCATGGGTTATAGGGACCAAAGTGCTGACTTAATGGCGGACTAATACATGTTTCAAACAAGCGTTATTCCTACATACGAGTATACTATAGGCCAACAAGGCCTCCTGGTTTTAATTGTGAATTGGAAGTTTAAAAAACAGAATCATCAAATAATTTGAATCAATGCATTCAAACAATAATTAAGCCGCTTAAACCTACAGGTAGTAATGAGAAATCATTGAAGAGAACGTAACACATGGTGGCACATGAATCGTGCTACGGTTAATTGTCATTGAGGACCGTTATTAAAAGGTGTTGAAGGAGTTTTTTTACCCAGAACTGAGCCGATGGCGCATCCGCCTCGACAGCATTTTTTTCAGCAAGATGGAGCAAATACACACATAGATCGACCGTTTATGGCGGAGTTTCAACTAAAATTCGCAAACAAATTAATATCCAGAAAATCCATTTTTATGCTGGTTCCCTAGTTCACCTGACCTGACTGCACCAGACTTTTTTATGGGATTATGTCAATAATGAGGTGTACAAAACGAATTCAAGGAATTTGGCTAATTTGAAGCAGCCCATTAAAATAATAATTGAGGCGATCCTCCAATGACAAATTTTCTGACAGTGTGTCCTCCGGGAGGATATACTACTTTGTTTGCTTATAAATTTTGATTAAATGAAAGAGAATGAATCTTATAGTCATAAATGTTTTATTTAATGTCGGTAATTATGTATGGAATATAATATATGATAAATGTCCGCCTCTGTTAGCCTCACAAATGCGAGTCCTTTTGAGCACATTTTTCATTACATTCTTACACATTTCACGCGGAATTTCATTAATTTCATTACGAATATTTTGTTTGAGTTGCTCAAGCGTTTCTGGTTTCTTCGCATAAACCTTGCTTTTCAGATATCCCCACAAAAAGAAGTCCGGAGCAGTCAAATCAGGCGGCTGTGGAGGCCAATCAACATCACCATTTTTTGAAATAACTTGTTGTGGAAAGATACCACATGTTAACCAAGCCCAAAACTTACAGTTATGACGTTAAAAAATTTCCAATCACATCACGATAGCGCTCCTCAGTGACAGTTACCTTTAAGCCGTTTTCATTTTCAAAAAAGTAAGGTTCAATGATTCCTCCTGACCAAATTGAACACCAGACTGTCACTTTTAATGGATACAAAGTTGGCTAATGAATAATTTGAGGGGTTTCCATTGCCCAGTACCGACTATTCTGTTTGTTCACATATCTATTCAAATTCATTATGATTTTTTTATGAAAATCGGGGTTGTCATGAGCGAGCTGTAACATCCTGTTGGCATATGTACGGCGGCGTAAATGGTCTTGTGGAAGAAGCTCTTGTGTCAACTGAATCTTAAATGGAAACAAATGCAAACTCTTGTGCAAAATTGTGGCCGAAGTTGTTCTTTGAAGATCAAGCTCCTGAGCACGGCGTCCAATTGAGATTGATGGATTGTTTTCAACACTTTCTTGAGCAGCATTAATATTTAACCGATCTTGCAGTACGTAGTGGTCCATGCTTGGCCCTATCAGCTACAGACCCTGTTTCTTCGAAATCTTTCACTACACGATAAATAGTGCGTCTTGTTGGCACGTTGTTTGTCCCAAAAATTTCACGTAACTTTCTCATCGTCACAGTGATCGATGATTGATTTTGATAAAATGTTTTGACGATTAAAACTCGTTGGTTTATCGAATATTTTTCCACAATAAATTTGCCACGTCTCTACTTCACGACTGCGAAATATGAACTGTCAAGACTAATGTTTACCAAAATGGCGGCAAAACAAAGTCCCGGCGGACACCCTGTATTATATAAAATAAAGTTGCATTGTCTATAAAATAAAAGAAAAGTGAATGAAATACATTGATTAAAACAGAAGTTATTTGAATTTCTTATTGTGGTGCAATTGGTGCGCCACGCATTATATATGTAAATAAATTAAGAAAAAGTTATTAGAGTTGAGTAACAGCTATAATCAGCCATTGATATATGATCACTTATTGTATTGCTAGATGTATATCGGACACATTAGTTAAAGAAAATTGTTTTTTAGAAGCAACCAAGTTCGCCAAAACAAAGAACTAGATTCGAAATATTGTAGAAATATCTCTAAATATAACGTTTTTCATTTTTGGAACGAAGTCCTTAGCCATAAAATGTAGATAACATTTGCGAGAATAATGGTAAAGTAATTAAGCCAAATGAAATTTTAGTTCAGATTCTAAGCATTTTGTTTACAGACTGTTAAATATAGAAACAACTTTAGTTGTTTACCATCTGTTCATTATTACCAAGTTTATTTTGGAGATGCACAAATCTACCCAAATCCTGACGTTCATCTTCTTTCCTTTATAAACACATGCAAAATTGTTTCATATCTTGTTGGAATCCATCCAATGAAGTCATCGCTTTACTGTATACGTATACTTTCCTTTGTACATTTCAATTCAATTTAGTTGCAGTGCAATTTGGGATTTGTTTCCCTCGCTTGTAATCATATTCAAAAGCAAAATTTTCCACTTGTCTTTGTGATAGAAATTTATTATGCAGTCGAAATGGAATTCATAAATTTGCAACGTGTAGTTTGTGGTAACCGCAGAATAGCAAGATGCCACAAATGTTGCAACAATGTTGCAATATCTGTGGCAGCTCTACTGGAGAATCAACAACAATTGCATATGGAAAGAAGATAGCGAATTAAGTTTGAAAGGAAATGAAATGAACTCACAAAGAAATCAGGAATATATTAATTGAGCAGCACATTAAACAAAAGATATGAAATACAAAATAAAAGGTATGAAATGAAACTACATATAGGACAACGAGCAAAAGTTTTCTTAACACTGTGTACCGCATAAGATTAAGTGTTAATCAAGCAACAAAAAAACATTGAACTTTAGTTGTGTACCCGCTTCGTGGTGAAATGAGAGGTGATTGTAAGTCACAAAAAAACCCCACAAAACCCTCCCCCCTAAAAACTTGACAATAAATTATGCGAAAAGTTTTCTGTATGACACCAAGTACAACTAGAAGAAATGCAAAAATCACAGGAGAAAGAAGAAGAAAATATTGCTACATTTTAACATAAATTCCATGCTTAACAGCAATTCAATTCCGCCAAACAGAGGTAGTGGTAGTTAATGGCACTTTTTAAAAAACCATCTCGTACAACACCTTTAGACCGAAATTCACTACTATAAACTAAAAACGAAACAATACCTTTTAGGCATTTAACGACGTTGTTTTGTGTTGCCGCTGCCGCGATTGTAGTTGCAGAAATATGAATATGATCCGGTGTTGTTCAACAACAGGAAAAGTAGGAGGCCAACACGCCAACACTATCCACACACACCACCACCAACAATTTGACCACAAGCGATGCAAACGATCTACGTTGGGCACAAGAAATTCCACTGAATATGCAGTAAAAACAACAATTGTAAACGCATTCATGCAACATCGAACAATGCGTATCATTTATTGGCCGCAGAGGACACAGTGGGAAAATGAAATGGAATAAAGCACAATGGAAAGAAATTACTGTAATTGTCTTCAACATGTCAGACAATTGGCACCCACCAAACCAAATGCTCAGAATTCAATATGACATCGATTCATCTAAAGTCTTCCATTTAGGATCCAAAGTCTTGTTATACAAAATATTTGGAAAATTTGACGATAGAAATTGTTATCAACATGTCCGATGAAATTCATATATTCTTGCAAGCAAATCGTTCTGATTTTCAAGTCCAAATGAAGAAAAAATTAAGAAAAAAGTCACGTCGCAAAAGGAAACAAATGTGCTTCTTGAGAGATAAGATTTTTACATGTACATCTAAACCAAAGCATAGCCGTGCAGGACCTCCGCAGACTAAATGTGGCGAGATTATTGATTTCGTGGTTATCCAGTGTGGGTGATGGATTTATTATTATTATTTTTCAAACAAATAAAGGAAAACTTATTTATATAAACAAAGAAAAGTTTTTTAAATGAGCTGCGCAACTTTCTAAATAAAGGTTACTAGATGGACTTGCCCATTAAACAAATTACCACCTGCGAAGTTAAAAATAAAATTGCTGATTTAGAGACCGAAAAGCACCGGGATACGACTTGATCACTGTTAAAGTCTTAAAAGAATTGCCCCAGGAAGGCTTACAGTCTCTAACAAGAGTATACCTATACAATGCAATCATTTTAAAGTTGTACATTCCGCCACAATGGAAATTATCTCAGGTGAAAATGATACGAAAACCAGGAAAACCACCTGAAGAAACCTCCTCTTATAGGCCCATAAGCCTCCTACCTATACCATCAAAAGTCCTCGAAATTTTATTTCTCCGAAGATTAAACCCTATAACAGTGTCAAAAAAAAAACTAATACCTGATCACCAATTTGGTTTTAGACAGGGACATGGGACGATTGAACAGGTTCATATATTGGTTGAACTGATAAATAAATCTTTCGGCACGAAAAAGTATTGCAATGCGGCATTTCTGGACATTTCACAAGCCTTTGATAGGGTATGGCACGAAGGTCTATTATTCAAATTGAGGAAAACGTTACCCACGAATTTCTTCATTTTTCTGAAATCTTATTTATTTGAACGAACTTTTTTTGTTAAACACGGCGAAGGCATGTTGGACATGCTTAAATCGCATGCGGGAGTAGCTCAGGGCAGCATTATTGGTCCTACCTTATATCTGATTTTCACTTCGGATCTACCCACAGAAGAAGGGACTCTTATCGGAACGTTTGCAGACGATACAGCTGTTCTTGCCACTGACGTCAACCCGGATCTAGAAAATTGCAAAATCATCTCGATACCATAACAAAATTGCTGCAGAAATGGAGAATAAAGGCAAACGAAATCGGTTCAGGTAACGTTTACACTTCGGAGAGGATGTTCCCCTCCCGTATATATACAAAAAGACTGGCCTTGGGACTCACACTAAGATCCTTAAATTGGCTTTTGAATGGCAAATCCAAATTATCCCTAGATAACAAATTAAAAATCTATAAATGCTTCTTAAAGCCCGTATGGACATATGGAATACAGTTATGGAGGACTGCAGCAAACTTCAACATTGAAATATTGCAACGCTTTCAATCCAAAGTATTGCGAACCGTTACCGGTGCACCCAGATACTTCTCGAACAAACAATTGCATAGAGAATTGAAAACACCCTTTATTAAGGAAGAAGTCCGAAAATACTCCGCTGGATACATGAATCGTATTCAACAACATCCGAATCAGCTGGCGTCCAATCTGACGAACGAAACACCATTATTTACCAGACTAAGGAGGAGAACCACACAGGACCTGGCTACTGAGGACGAATATAGCAGTAGTGACACTCAAGGAAGTGTTCCCAAATAAAAATAAAATTTTAGTATACAAGTAGTATGTAGGCCAATGTAAATATTACTGAATGTCCAAGGACAGACACAGTAATAGATGCAGAATTTAAAAAAAAAAACAACAACAACAACAAAAATTGAGTTTCTTTGTTACATTGAAAAACTCAAATATTGGACCGAGTTATTGGCAAAAATGGTGGCCGATTCTTGAAATAAATTATAGAATTCGTACAATTTGATGATTTAAAAATTAACTTATATCTTTTCATAAAACATTACAATAATTTAGCTGTTGCTTTCATCTTACAAGAACTCAAGCTGTGGCAATTCTATTACCCAGAAGCTCTGCTTTTCATATCCAATAATTTGCCTCTGACTTTAAATGGACTTCATAGTTTGACCTGACCTAATATAATATTTAGTAATTACAACAAATTTTCTTCGGTATTTTCCAAAACTCCGTTGGAACGACCAGGTTTTTGAAATACTATCGAACCTTGGTGTGAGGAATTGGAGGAGATGCGCAGAAGATCGAAGCGCTTGGAATTATTTTCTACGGGCGGGGTATAACAAATAAGACTGTCTATTCCAGTCGCCACATAAGAAGAAGAAGAAGAATTACAACAAATGTTGGAGTATTTTTTTATAGTAATTAAAGTTTAAGTTAGATTCCAATTTTTTTCCAACTTCAATTAAAAAGAAAAATACGATACGGCAGACGACAAATTAATTCAGAACTTATTTCGTTAAACATTTGAATTTTAGCTAATGTTTTTAATAGATCTTAAGTAAACGATCTCAGTACACATTTTCGAAATTTTTGAAACTGCAACAATATTGGGTTGGCAAGGAAGTTATTCGACTTTTTTGCGAAAATGAGTTTTCGGTATTTTTTGAAACTCTGTAAATTAAATCGATTATATTGCATGTAATGGCGCTACACAATCCATAAATTTCAATTTACTTTTAAATTGCGGTTTAAATATAGAGGTATAAAAGTAGAATTTTCGCCATATTTTACTCTTTCATTTTAGCAAAGGCAAAAACAGCCAAAGAAGCGATGTTTGTTACCTTTATGGTTTGAGCCTCTTCACAAAAGGCACTCGCCAAAATTGGTACGTTCTGGAAATTTTACGCCCAAAGATGTCTATCAAAGCAATCAGATAAATATGATTGACGAGCACAAAATCAATGTCTTTACCATGTTTCAATTCATTAGATTCCACAATTATTGAAAACCATTTGAAAAATAATGGACTCGTCAAAAAGGTCAATATTTGGGCTGAAGGAAATCCAGTTAACAGGGCGGGTAAGCACTTGCGATTTATCGGTTAAATGCAACCAAAATGACTCCTTTCTAAAATCCAAAGTTAATGGGGATGAAAAACACAGTAAGAGATATACAGGCCGGCCGAGAGGTATTCTGATCCAAGCAAGATAAACGCCCTCAAACTTTATTAAAGGCTGGTTTGCACAAAAAAAGGTATGTTATGAATATATGCGGGATTTTAGGGAAATAGTTGGTCTACAAATTCTGAAATCTATTGAGAGACCGAAAAGAAAAAGGCCTGAATTAGAAAATCACAAAGGCGTTATTTTCCACAACTACAATGCTAGGTTTGATACAACTATGCCACATCCATTCTGTTATCCTGACGTCTTCGGAATTTCATTTATTGTGGAGGCTGCAAAATTTTTACTAATACTGGATTTCAATACAAATGATGAATTTGAAAATGAATTGTTCCGGAGTTTTGCTGTGAAGGATCTATTATTCTTCCAAATCGAAATGGGAATCACAAATTGCTTGAACACCTAAACGAAAATTGTGAATTATTGCAGAAAATAACTGAACAAAATAGCGCTTAATTAATTTAATAAAAAATATGAATTTTGCTGTGACAAAAGAACCAAAATTGCTTTCTTGCAAGACTTATCGACTAGCCGAAGTGTTCGCCAGACACGTAGTGGTGATCGCCTCCCAAATAATGGTAGGTGGCTGTATGCGGAATTGAACCTGCGATCATGTGAACGACAATCGCGTGTATTAACTAACCATCACGTCGCGGTCGGCTACTGACTGACTTTACAACAATTTTAATATTGTAAGACTTTGGCCATTAAAGAGATCTCGCAGACGGTATATCTCGAACAAAAAAAATCACGTTTTATATAACCAGGGGGTTACTCTGCATTGCGATGCGAAAGCAAGTTCGATGCGCAAGGTAAATGCGATAAGTGCAAAATTTGGTACTCTGTATCGATTACGCAAACGCTTCACAAAATAATTTGAAAAAGGGGCAACACTGGCATCTTAAAATAAACAAAAAGCGAAAATCACAAAATGAAACGTCAAAACTTGTAAACAGAAACATTTTTAATAAATTTGCGTGTCGTGTTTTTTATTAAAATACATATAAATTAATATAAAATAAATAGTGATGGATTCAGTGGCATTATGGCTGGAAGAAGAAAATGAACATATTGAACGTGTTACAAGGAGAAATCTGAGAGATATCACAGATGTACTCTGTACCTTAAATAACCACAGGTAAGAATAGGTATCATGTGCAAAATGTTTTCAAACATTTAATTTTTATAGTTTTGTACAAAATTTTCGCCTTAATAAAGGTGCGTTTATGTATGTGTTAAACGCTATTCAACACGACCTCATCGTTCCAAAGAGATCTACCGCAGTTCCAAACGCAATAAAAGTGGCCGCTGCTTTGAAATTGCTTGGACAAGGTGGGTATCAACACCAAATTGGGCAAGACCATCCCTTAGGACTATCGCAGCAATCTATGTCGCATTGGTTACAGGAGGCGATTGAGCGAATACTCTGTCCCAAGCACATAAAATTTGAGGCAACTGCGGAAGAGGAAAACGAAGTTAAAGAAGGGTTCTTCCAGACATGTAACATTCCATGTACACATGTATCCATTTGAATTCAGATCGTCCGTTAGTTTTACCCATAAATTGTTGGCGCATTGTTTGACATTTCCACAATGTAGCTGTCCTTTGGCCAAATCGCTATATTGCTGCATAAAATCAACCAAAATTTCAAATTGCCGTTGTTGGGTTTGCAATTTCTTCGGCTTTTTCCTAAAAAATAATAATTTAGTTACAAATATAAAAACTTATTTGTTTACTTACATGATTCGGCTCCTTTGCGTTTGGTATTTCGTTAGCGCAAAATATTTGCGTTCAAACAAAGATTTTGACATACGCTTTCGTATTACAGTGTGCGTTGATGCCAGATTTGCGAAAAGGAAAAAATAAGATGCGAAAGGAAAATACGAAAACGCATTACAGAGTACCAAGTGTTCGATTAGCTACTATTTTTCTTTCGCATCGCAATACAGAGTAACCCCCCAGGTTGGTCAGCAAATACTGTACAATACTGTACAATTTTTCAGGATTGTCTGGTTATAATTGCAATCCTTTATTGGTTTCTGGTAAGCAAGGGGGCAAGCCGTAACAGCTTTCATCCGTTACGTAAGTAAACGAATGTGTCACTATTTCTAAATTGACAACAATCTGTTGCTGCGATTTAGTTTACAGTACAAATCTATGTCACCAAAAAAAGGTATTTCAAATATAAGATTGCCATACAATAATTGTTACACAAATCTATGATAAATTATACAAGATATCGAGAAAAACACCATTCTATAGACAAACGGCAAACCGTAGTTTCACACACAACTACTACGAATTAAACGAATCTATTTCAAAGTTTCTTCATTCTTGAAAACACTGTGCCTAGAACACAAGTAACTGACTACCTACAGTTTTATAACTGCCGTACAAAAGAAAGCATTTGGCACAGATTCTCTCTCTTTCCCTCCCTCTCTCTTCGTCTTTGCAAATACTCGTATATTGAACAAGTGCGTTTTGTTATATTTCCATTCTTGTAACTAATACCGCCACCGCTACGTACCTGCTCATACATATGCATGAATGTATCCTTTTAATACCGGATTACATGGAGTGATGTGAATGGGTAAGATATTCAGCTACTATAGTATTCACATCCTGGGGCATTTTTTCTAGAATATTTGTGGTTGATTTTTATTGTTGTCTGATTATGAATTTTTATGATTCCATTGATATTCCGTGTTCAGAACAACTATACGTTTTGGTTGTGGTATCAGGTTTTTCCTTCAATTTTAGTTAGCGGTAGTTGCGTTTTGTTATGCAAAATAGTACGACTAAAGTTTACAAATATTTACTATAGTTCGTGCATAAATTGTTGCTATTACAATTTGCTATGGTTTAATATTTCTTAGCTCTGGACAGAGATAATGGAAGTGTTGGCGTTTGCATTTGAAGCTACCTATCGGTACGAAAGAAAAAAAAAGGAAAGAAAGAAATGCGCCAATTGTGGATATAGAGTATGTTGTGGTGATTATTGTGATTATGTAAGTTAATATATTAGATTAGGTCTAAATTCATGGCAATTAAGGAGAGTTTTTTTTATTGGGGTATCAAATATTTGAGTTAGTAAAATATATAAGTTGAGCAACATAAGTATATGTAATATCGCTATGCATATAAAATAAATTATACATGCATACAAAATAAGTTAAGCTAACGAATTATCAGCTGTCAAATTCTGTAAAATTTACCTTTCGCCTAACATTAGATACAGGCGTGGCATTGTAATATTGATAAAATATTATTATCGTCTCTTACCCAGACATGATAAAAAAAGGATTGTGATTACTTTGGTTGGTAATAACTAAAAGGGGCAATTTCATCTGAAATCACTAATTACGATGTTTTGGTAATTAGCAATGAAGATACCTAAGTACTCGTAAGCTACTTCCAAAACAAAAGTTTTCACCATTTTATCAATAACACAACTGAAAAAAATGATACTTATAATAGTATTTGCGAAAAGTTTAAAGTTCGTTTTCTAAAACTACTGACTAAATCGGAAAAGCGAGGCATTTGCAATGAAAAGTTCTAAGTACATTATTGTTATCGTATAACTCTATTTATTCTTTTTTAATACGTCACTGCCAAATATAACATGGCTGTAATACAGGGTGGCGCAATAGAACGTGCATATTGCATCATCTTTTTTTGCGTGGTAGAAAAGGCGCGGGCGGGGGGGCGCCTACATCGTTGGGTTGGCGGGCTCATGGAGTTTTAATCGCTATGAATCACTTCGACGGGAAGCGTCGCGCATTTTGCGTACTCGCATTTTACGAGAACTCTCGTTCATATATTGCTACTAGGCGACTATATTGTGCTGAATATGGACTACGGCAAATTAGTGAAGCTTCGAGTGCTAATTTAATTAAAATATGGGTAAAGCGTTTTGAAGAGACCGGTTCAACATTTAAACCACAAGCAAATGGTCGCCCAAGAACATCTAGGACCGAAGACAATGTTGAGAAAGTTATGAAGTCAGTACGAGGAAATCCACAAATGTCGACTCGCAAGAGATCGTCTGTCTTACAATTATCGCGACGAAGTTTGCAACGAATTTTAACATTGGATCTTAAACTGCATCCATATAACCTGCAATTAACACAAGAATTGAAAGAGTCTGACTTCATAGCAAGGCTCGCATTTGCTAATGAAATGCTTAATCGATCTTCCAATTTTGACAATATCCTTTTCTCTGACGAGGCTCATTTCCTTATGAATGAGTTCGTAAACCGTCAAAATTGTCGTTATTGAAACAGTGAAAATCCCAAAATCAAACACAAGAAACCATTGAATAGTCCTAAAGTGACAGTATGGGCAGCAATCTCTGGCAGAGGAATAATTGGTCCTTTTTTCTTCGAAAATGCTCGGGACCAAAACATCACGGTTAATACGGAACGCTTTGTTGAGATGTTGGACGGATTTTTGTCTCCAAAAATTCAAAGTTCAAGAATAGTGAATTCCAGAACTTGGTTCCAACAAGATGGAGCTACCTGTCACACATCAAATGACTCCATGGCGGTGGTGAAGCAGATGTTCCCTGGCAGACTGATTTCGAAAAGAGGTGATATCCCATGGCCCCCACGTAGTCCAGTCTTGACGCCTCTTGACTTTTTTTGTGGGGATACCTCAAACACAAAGTCTACAGTAATAATCCAAGAAACATCGTTCAGCTCAAGGAGAATATCCATGGTGAAATGGCAGCCATTACACCAGTACTACTGAAGAAAGCTTTCAATAATTTTCGTTTGCGGTTAGAGGAGTGCCGTCGTAGAGAGGGTCACCATTTAGATGATGTTATTTTTAAAAAATAAACTCCATTTATTACTCTACAATGCCTTAGATTTATTTTAACCATATCTTTTGTATTTATTTTTTAATCTATTTTTTAAATATGCACGTTCTATTGCGCCACCCTGTACTTACTCCCAGCCTTAGTACTTAAACAGCTACAACCATATTCCATATTCCACTTTAAACGATCAGAATTATGTATCTGAAGTCTATCGTAATTCATTTGCGATGTCACTTTCTTAACATACAATTTTATCATTTCATGTGAACGCATTATCCGGAGCTATCATTTATATGAAAATACAATAAAATATTATTTTTATATATTTGTTTAAAATAAAAACTAAGAAGCAGAAAATCCAATATATACAGCTTAGCTTATCTGCCAAGTGCGTAATGAAAAAAGGTCAAATCAATTATGGTATTGCTCAACTTCCAGCTGTGCCATCTTTTTCTGTCATCACCAACATACTCACGAGTATGATAGTCAAACAAATTAGACATTTGTCCATTTCTGTAATCTTTTTTTTTTTTTTTTGCTATCATCTCTGTTCAGTTCAAATGAATGGAACCTGTTTACTTGCTGCAAATACAAAAACTAAGAAATTGTTCGAATAATAATGTCTCAGCTAAACAAATACACATTTCAACTCTACTCAACATCATTTATTAAAATTTCTTGCATTTCTTTTTGCCATTGAAAAATTGCCATAAAAATATGTTAAACATTTTGCAAAACAGCAGAAGAAAAAACGAAACAACTAAACAAAAAACAAAGAAACAAACTAACGTCATTTATGCCGATACTCTCGTCATAGTCATTTAGCATTCGGTCCACAGTTTCATGTGATGAGTTTCGAGCTGAAAACTTCATTCCAGCTCTTTCAATTAATGGCGTTTTTGCACACATGCGCCGCACAGTCTCCGGTAATACTCGTGGCAAGAAAATCTGTCATTTAGAAAAAAAAATCTTAATGAATGAATGGGAAGATTGCGAATAAGCCACCATAAACTAAATGCATGTGATTTGACTATTAATTAAATAAATAAATGGAAAAATGATTCTGGCCAGCCATAGTTTTATTTAAATTGTTTTTTGTAGCTAGTTGGAATTTTTAACACACTGCATGTATTTCTTTATTTAGATCTAAATATCTCTTTCCAGTAGTTTGACTGGATAATCATTATGTTAATTATAAAAATCATTATAATTATAGATAATTTTTGGAAATCAGTTTACTGTTGTACCGCAAACACGTTTGCATTTACTAATTTAGAAAATCACTTTCATTCTTATTTGGAATATGGGAAATTACATTAAATTGGTTTCTATGAAAACGAAAGACTTAAGAAGCAAACTTTTCGATTCCCATTAGCCAATTTAATTAATTGCTTTAAATAACGTAGAGAAAAAAAAAGATTAACAGCTATAACCATATAACGAAATTTGAAAAATATGTTATAAGAATTCCCCTTTTTAAAAGCTATGAACAAACATTTTATTTCTGATTTCTTACGCGTGTAAAAATTGACCGCCACGGAAGGAAAATCATAAAAATGATGTTAATGATGCGCAGCCAAGCAATAAATATTCGATGAAGTGTTCTGAAAACACATCACGTTCGAAACTGCTTAATTTTTGTAACAGAAGTAAAACCAAAGCAGTAGTATTCATATGAGTGACTGTTACTCCCTTCATCACGATCTGTGATTTGTTTTTGTGATACCTTCATAAATAAAATGTGATCTGGGGTTAAAATTTTCGTTAATGGCTTTAAAAGGCCTAAATTATATCCATAAATTATATAACAATTATCCTAACTTCAAATATTTTAAATCAGATCTGTGAACAGCATAAATAAGCTCAAGTTTTAATAGGACATAGATTAAAAAATAAATACAAAAGGTATGCTTAAAATAAATCTAATCTAATCTAAATCTAAAAATAATATCATCTAAATGGTGACACTCTCTACGACGGCACTCCTCTAACCGCAAACGAAAATTACGAGGAAATTCACAAATGTCGACTCGCTAGAGATCGTCTGTCTTACAATTATCGCGACGAAGTTTGCAACAAATTTTAACATTGGATATTAAACTGCATCCATATAAGCTGCAATTAACACAAGAATTGAAAGAGTCTGACTTCATATCAACGCTCGCATTTGCTAATGAAATGCTTAATCGATTGTCCAATTTTGACAATATTCTTTTCTCTGACGAGGCTCATTTCCTTATGAATGGGTTCGTAAACCGTCAAAATTGTCGTTACTGGAACAGTGAAAATCCCAAAATCAATCACCAGAAACCATTGCATAGTCCTAAAGTGACAGTATGGGCAGCAATCTCTGGCAGAGGAATAATTGGTCCTTTTTTCTTCGAAAATGCGCGGGGCCAAAACGTCACGGTTAATACGGAACGCTATGTTGAGATGTTGGACGGATTTTTGGCTTCAAAAATTCAAAGTTCAGGAATAGTGAATTCCAGAACTTGGTTCCAACAAGATATAGCTACCTGTCACACATCAAATGACTTCATGGCGGTGGTGCAGCAAATGTTCCCTGGCAGACTGATTTCGAAAAGAGGTGATATCCCATGGCCTCCTCGTAGTCCAGACTTGACGCGGTTTGACTTTTTTTGGTGGGTATACCTCAAACACAAAGTCTACAGTAATAATCCAAGAAACATCGTTCAGCTCAAGGAGAATATCCGTGGTGAAATGGCAGCCATTACACCAGTATTACTGAAGAAAGCTTTCAATAATTTTCGTTTGCGGTTAGAGGACTGTCGTCGTAGAGAGGGTCACCATTTAGATGATGTTATATTTAAAAAATAAACTCCATTTATTACTCTACAATGCCTTAGATTTATTTTAACCATACCTTTTGTATTTATTTTTTAATCTATTTTTTAAATATGCACGTTCTATTGCGCCACCCTGTATTTCTATACAGTGCAACACA
The DNA here is from genome assembly GCA_019455685.1 of Philornis downsi. Classification (NCBI taxonomy): domain Eukaryota; kingdom Metazoa; phylum Arthropoda; class Insecta; order Diptera; family Muscidae; genus Philornis; species Philornis downsi. The sequence continues at coordinate 929,586 of JAHXMU010000140.1, read as the reverse complement.
ATAATAGCGAACACGGTTATGACGGACTATGCTCATAACGAACGATTTTTTGCGGTTCCATTGGCTTTATGTCATTTTTTCACAAAAATTCAAATAGCGAGCACTTCTAAAACGAAATCTATTTGTAACGAAAATTTAGGTATAATTTCTTTCATTTATAACTAACAATATAAACCATATTGTGCAAGATTTTCATTTAGCAATATTGATGTCAATGAGTTGAGTTGTAATCAGATACGATATATGCGAAATTAATTCTAATGCAATTTGCATTGGTGGAATTCCACTGAAATTTGTAAAAGTAGTTTTTCCTACAATTTCTAATCATTTAGGCCATATTTTACCACTCTGACCATTTCAATCTTTCCAAAAGAGCGATACCAGTTCCAAAAATTATCATTAAGATATTGGGTAGCAGAGTTTAACGAGACCGTGCAAGCTGCTAAGACCAACACCGTATTGGTCGACAAATAGAAATGTGTCCACGTCAGAGACGGTTAAGAAAATCCACGGAATGATATTTGATAATCGTCGGCTGAAGATGCCCGTCGGGAAGGTATACTAATTTGTTTTGCCGCTATTTTGGTAAACATTAGTCTTGGCAGTTCATATTTGGCAGTCGTGAAGTAGAGACTTGGCAAATTTATTGTGGAAAAATATTCGATAAACCAACGTGTTTTAATCGTCAAAACATTTTATCAAAATCAATCATCGATTACTGTGACGATGAGAAAGATGAGGATTTGCATTTGTTTCTATTAAAGATTCAGTTGACACAAAAGATTCTTCCACAAGACGATTTACGCCGCCGTACATATGCCAATAGGATGTTAAAGCTCGCCCATGACAATCCCGATTTTCATGAAAAAAATCATAATGAGTGACGAGGCACATTTTCATTTGAATGGATATGTGAATAAACAGAATAGTCGGTTCTGGGCAGTGGAAAACGTTCGAATTATATATCAATCATCTTTTTCCATCCATTAAAAGTGACAGTCTGGTGTGCAATTTGGTCAGGAGGAATCATTGGATCTTACTTCTTTGAAACTGAGAACGGCGTAACGGTAACTGACAATGGGGAGCGATATCGTGATATGATTGAAAACGCCACAATTGCATGCTTTGGCCTTGATTAACATGTGATATCAACAAGACGGTGCCACATCGCATACAGTCAGGATTGCAATGGAATTACTGCGATACCTTTTTCCACAACAAATTATTTCAAGACATGGTGACGTTGATTGATCTCCACGGTCGCCTGATTTGACTGCTCCGGACTTCATTTTGTGGGGATATCTGAAAAGCAAGGTTTATGCAAACAAACCAGAAACGCTTGAGCAACTCAAACAAAAGATTCGTGATGAAATTAATGAGATACCGTGTGAAATGTGTGAAAATGTAATGAAAAATGTGCTCAAAAGGGCTCGCATTTGTGACGCTAACAGAGGAGAACATTTATCTGATATTGTATTCCATACATAATTGCCGACATTAAATAAAGCATTTATCAATGTATGATCCATTCCCTTTCATTTAATCAAAAATTCTAAACAAACAAAGTAGTATACCTCCCCGACGGACACCCTGTATATTGACCGACAATTTAAAGATGTGAAAACTGTGTGCAAGGTGGGTGTCGCACTCGATTTCAATAGAGCAAAAACAGCGCCGCGAAGCGTTTGGCGATGTTTCACTGTTGTAAAGCCTAATTTTAGCGTCGATTTATAGCCATGGATAAGACATTGGTCCGTCATTTCACACCTGAGCCAAAGGAACAGTCAGAGCAGTAGACTAGAATAGGAGAATCGTGTCCAAAGAAGGTGAATACGGTTCCATCTGCAGGCAAGGTCATGGCGTCTGTTTCGCTGGCCGGTAGGCATCTCTTTCGCCTTGCTTCGAAATTGCTAGTGTAAAATATCTATTATGTCATCAAATTTATGGCACGCGATTCCGCCTTCTTAGAACCACATATCGTTCACATCCATATTATCCAATTTTGGCAGAAAGAAATTGGTTATCATTTTTCCGTTCAAGGCGGTAGCAATGCCATTATTATTTTCGATAACACCGCCGGCCGTTGATGCCGCCGCCTCACAGTCCAAACCAAATAGTGACTTTCTGCAGATGCATTGCAATTTTTTTGACTTTGCATGGATTTGCATCATTCCAATTCCGTCGTCTCGTCACTGCCGATGATTTTTTCATAATTCATAATTCTTGTGAAAGTTTGAATTCTTCACACTTTCACGGACATAGGGGATGTTTTCAGCAGATCTTGCTTTTCATTGGCGTCCGGCTTTTGGAAAAGGACCTTTATTTTTGCCAAAAACAAATCATTTTTAGCGGCAAGGCGCATTTTTTGATGAATGGCGGCATCTTTGGACCAGTACTTCTTCGAAAACGACATTGGTGAGACCATGACAGCCAATGACGAGCTCTGTAGATCGTTGATAACCAATTTCTGTTGACCAAAACGGAACAAAATAGATGTCTAGAAGTTGCGTAACAGCGCCACGTGCCACACAGCGGACGCTACAAAGAATATTTGGTCTGAAGGATTCGAGGGTATGGCTATCTCTCGCGGAATGGACGTAAATTGGCTACCAAAACTGAGTTATCGCGCTGGACCTCTTCTTCATGAGTTTTCTAAAGTCGCAGGCCTATGCCAATAAGCAACAACAAACGTATAGGTATATCATCAAAGTCAAAATTGTTTGGCCAAAATTAGCAAAAATTCAGCTAGATCTATGCGGCGGAATCATTGGTTCCTTGCCATTATGTGAGACCATGCCGGACATTTGAACTGTTTTATTCAATATCGGCAGGCACTACTTGAATAACGCTTATGTACGTAGTACTATTAAAAACGAGCACATCTTATTGGGTGATGTAAAATAAAAGTTATTTCTGCTGAAAGTATATCCAATTTTAAGTGAAATTAGCTTTTTTGTTATGATGAAATTAAGCTTGTAGAAAATTACTTCACAATGTAGAATTTTATTTTTTTAATGAATATAATTTTTGAAAACATTATGCGATTTTGGTTTCCTAAATTAAAAATAGCCGTTTTTGGACAAAAATACAAAATCCGTAGTATTGTCAAAGAAACCAGGTTTAAAAATTTAGATTCACATCAATGTAAAAAATTCTAGAGTGTTTTATATTGCGCTCAATATTAATTTATTTAACAAAAATTCATAATTTTGACATTTCCCGTACTCAAATTATTTCCGAGAATTTCTCTCAGTTATTTCCCAAAAATTCCTGCCGGGAATTCCCTTAACCCAAACCCTAAATACAGCGCAAAAGCCAAAACTATTTGCTAGCATTGAAGACATTGATAAATCGTTTTATTCACTTAAATGTTGTCTTCGCCTACCACTTTTTCAAAGAAATTTTATGAATTAATCATCATAATTAATATAATATTAGTATCAGTTATATAAATTGCATTCAAAACATCAATCTTATATTTGGTGAAACTATAGGAATAATATAATAGATGTCTCGAAGTATTCAGTATACTTTCTGTAAATCATCTCAAACTATAATTTGAGAGCAATTTCTTTACTTAATAATAGCCCTTAATGTGTGGTAGGCTCATTAGGTCAATAAAATTATACAAATCTACATTTGCTAAAACATACTTCGTATAAATCATACCCTTCCTTTCTAGCACAAATCACAATTTCTTATCATCTAATAGTCGCCTTAAGAATGAAATGGCAAACATTAATCAAAATACAGTTTAACACCTTTCCACACATTATTTAACAATTAAATTTTAATGAACCTCCAATTCCTTTTTATAAATCATTGATCAATATACTATTTATGGTCAAACTCTTGCACACAAACGTTTGAAACAAGCTTAAGAAGTTTTGGATAAAAATAGAAAGTTGCTCATTTCACACCTAAAGTTCTTTGAACGTAGCAAGTCTAATGCTTATCTTTGCTATTAGAAAACCATAAATAATTTAATTATAGTATATTCCTTTCACAAAACAAGTACTTAGCATTTACGCTGCTAACTGTGAAATTGCCAAAGTAACCAGAATCTGTAATTAGTAGTACTATTTTTTTTTAAATTATGTTCCAACCAACCACATTACGTTTGGGTATTCTACATGGATTTGGGCCCTCTCGATATGAATTCTTCAATTCTGTGGTTTTGTCTTCTATGTGGCAGTCACACATGTGTGGTACATAACAATATCGTTAGTGTTCTTTTTTTTCAAACTTTTTCTTTTAACATTTTTAGCGTCTTTTGTGTCTCTAACTAGACCACTGAATAACTTAAGAACGACCAAAAATGGTGTTTTCAATGATTAATGGTTGTTATGGCTAAACGCTTTAATTACAATTAGCCAAGTTCATATGTAGTCCATTTGTTTGCATTTTGAAACAAGTGTAAATTATATTCCTGTAATGTAGAACCTCTTAGATATCCATAATTATCAAATGTGATACGAAGAAATTCTTATCGTTTTTGTTTGCTTTGTCTGCCATAATTACCATGTACATTAATTGAGCTTAGCTATGACTCAAAATGTTTTAATTAAGCAATTGTTATAGGGCTGAAGTGAAATTTCCCTGAATGATTGCGGTTAAATATGTGCCAGTGTGGTGAATGACAAAATATATTTAAAAAAAAATTATTATGGTAGACTTACAACTGATTATGGTGATGAATATTAAGACCTATACGGCCCAACTGATATGCAGGTTTTACATGAGTCTCGCTGTGAAAGCCTTACCCATAGTGTGCCACCACACAGGTGCTGTTTTCCAATCATTTACTTTTCTTTCTTGGTTAAGTGTTCTTTCCTTCTTCTAGCGACAGCAAGCGCCCCTTTGGGGTTCTCAAACTAATCCCGAAGGATTAGCCAAACTACCAGAGATTGAAAGTAGGTCCCTTGGAAAACTTCCTCAGGTCCCACTCCCTCACTCGGCCAAAGTACCTTTGTAGTCACTTGGTATGAAGTGAGCTACCTTCCGGGTAGGAGTTGAGGTATCTAGGAAGACCTCGGATAGATATGAACAGTGTTTTCCAAGCTAATGCCTTCCTTCACCAACGCAAATGAAGCAACGCAAAAGCACTGAAAACACTTGTTCGGACAACCACAGCCAGCACGATGCTCCCACTAGGGATCCAACACCATTGACCAGGAAGGAACAATGTTCCTTGGGCCCCTGGTCACCCGTGCTACCAGAAGAGAAGAACCCTCTGGTCTGGGTTTCGCAGACAAGCTACTCCAGTTTTGCTTTATCATACCTCACATGGAACTGGTAATCCATAATCTACGGCATAGATTTTCAATGTCCGAGGAGAGAATATCAACACAGCAAAGCACACCATACTCCTATCATAGTTCATTAACAAGATCTCTCTGGTCATACAACTATATTTACGGAAAAGATAAATCTTCTGATATCTCCCGACGGCTTCTCTATGTCCGCACCTGTTGCCAGGATGTGCCTTGTTTAACTATGACTCTCCCCTTTACTTAGTTTTCGAAAAACGAGTTCCAAGATCAGTTTGATGTCATATTATAGGTGAATCCCAAGACATAATCCACCTTTTCCTAGGGCGCCTGGCACAAGGCCACACTACTTTGTTTTTGTACGCAAGCATCATACCCTTTGCCTGCTTAATTACAGGATCAGATAGAGAGGCCTGCGTTTTAGGGGTAAGCGGTACAAAGCATCCTAGGAAACACCCGCCGGCCCAGTAAAAATTAATCATTAAAAAAACTGATGTGGTAAATTCTTTGGATCCCGAAGCAACGGGTTGTTCAATTAACGGTTTTAAAACAGCTGGTCTGGCAATGCGGTTATCTGTTAAATACCTGTCACCTGAAGTATTGTTTATTTAGTAAACGGTTTGCCATTTATGAACATGGATCGTTTAACAACCGAAGAACGTGTAAAAAGAGTCAAAACTGGTGGTGATTCAATCGTGGGCACTTTTCGTGCATTACGGGATGATTATGGTCGTCATAATCGACCTACTATGCAACGAATTGTAAGGTTTATAAAGAAATTTGAAGAGACTGGAAACTTTACAGTTGTGATCAGGCCTGTGATCGTCGTAATGCCCGCGCTGCCGACAATATCGCTTCTGGTAGCGAAAGTGTGGCCGATAATCCTTTTTTGTCAATTCCACGGCGTTCTCAGCAATTTTGCCTATCTTACGGCTCATTATGGACTATTTTGCATTTGGATTTGCACCTTCATCCATACAAGTCCAACTCACGCAACAAATAAAGCCGGCTGACCATTCGCAACGCCGTAGATATGTTGATTAGGTGCTACAGCAATAGGTTTTCCTTTTCAATGCTGATTTTTTGAACAAACATTTCTTAAACGATGAAGCTTATTTCTCGGTCAATGGTTACGGCAACAAGCAAAATTATCGCATAACATTATTATTCGCGTTTACAGAATTATTTTAGAATTAAAACAATTTGGATATAATGCAATGATGTTTCTCTCTTTTATTGTAACTCATTGTACGACCCCAGCAACAAATATTTCACACACCAATCAAATATTCTTGCCGATGTATATTTCAAAGAAATTCAAAAGCAGAAGTTAACCTATTTCGATAATAAAATTTATTATCTTTAGTCTTGTAGAAAAATAAGTGTACGTATTGTAGTATTTGAGTGTAATTTCTCTAAGTGTATATTCTAGAAAGATCATCAAAACCGCGCCTAGAACATTCAAGTATGATAATTACATATATCATACATATATCTTTCCCTCTTTATCTGTATATAGGACTTTTCTAGAATTACGTTTACGACAGAAAGTTATGTTTGTTCCTCTCACTCCCATTATAAAGTCTACTAGCTGAAAAGCCCGATACTTCGTTATCGGTAGTTTTGCAGGATATCTTTCATGTATCGGGAAAGATAATATTCTCCAGACGGCTTCTGAACTGCTTACATATCGGCCAGTTTCATATGTTGCTATCTCATTCGCGGTAAAGCTATTATAGCAGCAGGAGACATTAATTGTAAAGCACACTTTTTGGCCGTCTTCGAGGTGTACAGCGAGATGGAATATGGCAGGATATCTTTCATAGTATCTATCTATTCGCGGTAAAGCTATTATAGCAGCAGGAGACATTAATTGTAAAGCACGTAATTTTTCAGCGAAGTACCTCCTGGTGTACAATATTGATAGTTTTTCCACCTGATGTGAGGATATATAAATTTTTGGATGAACTAACTCTTGAGCAAGCCACGTAAAATTGCCCATGAGAAAAGCAGAAAATGCCTAAAGGTATGCAACAAAAGTGTAATATTCAGTACAGAGTGTAGACAAACGACAAATAAGAAATAAATGCAAAATAAAAGTAAACTATAAACAAACAATAATAAGCGGTTAGGCCAGGACGCCAAGGAGAAACTTTCCCCCGTTTACTCGCTAATTTAGCAAGTTTCTGGGCTAAACTGCAAATAGTACCATACCAGGAGCACTCAATGATAACGTAGCATTCAACTGGCGAAAGAATTTTTGAAATCGGATGAGTAGTTTGCGGTAGCCGCCAAGGGGTAGACTTTTTCCCTTTTTGCCCCTCCCCATCGGAATTTCCGAAAATCCCGTCTGAGCGAACATCTACGTCATAAAAGGAACCAACATGCCAAATTTCAAGGTTCTAGCTTAAGCCGTTTGGAAGGGGGAGATTTTCCCCCTTTTTGTCCCTCCCCATAGGAATTTCCAAAACTCGCTTCTTATCGCGTTCCTACGTCATAAAAGGAACCAAAATGCCAAATTTCAAGGTTCTAGCTTAAGCCGTTTTGAAGGGGGAGATTTTCCCCCTTTTTGCCCCTCCCCGTAGGATTTTCCAAAAATCCCGTCTTAGCGGGCGTCTATGCTAGAGGATGGACCTCCATGCCAAGTTGCAAGTTTCTAGCTCCAGTGGTTAGGGCTAGGCGATGTTGAGTCAGTCAGTCAGTAACGTTATTCTTTTATATATATAGATTGTTATCTCCTTTTTACTTGTGATGTAAATAAGAACATTCTAGAATTAAGTTTATGACCAACTTATAGTTCCCTCCTTTTCAAGACATGACTTAATTTTCCTGTCTTACGAATTTGAAACTCTGCCTGAAAATAATATAACCACATATCATGACTTTAAGCACATTGACTACGGTACGTTGAGGACAGAATTAAGCAAAATAGACTGGAGCGCTATATAGGTATATTATATGTTGTCTGTTGAAGATCAATTAACATTCGTGGAAAAAAATGTTGCGTACGTGTTTGGAAAATCAGTACCTCTGAAAATTGCTAATAATAGTTTTAAAAAGAAGCAATGGTTTAATAAAAGTATAAAATCAGCCATTACTGAAACAAATGCTATGTTTGGACGATGGAGACAGTATAAAACGTCTGCACTCCATACGGAATTCTGCTTGGCTAGGAGAAAAGTGAATAAAATGATTAAAAAAGCTAAAACTGAATATGATTTCAGCGTCTTTTCTAGAGAAGCAAATAGTAAAAGTAATTGGTATACATTACACAAAGTTTGTGTTGGAAAAAATCGTCTTTGTTCTGATGTTGACGTTGATGTTGAATTTCTTAATGCAAACTTTGCGAACATTCCCACAATCCCTACAAATCAACATTTTTATGACACATACCTTTCAGATCAAAATGAAAACTCTTTTAGTTTCTCTTGTGTGGATCAAAATGATGTGTTGGCTAGTTGTTTTGCTGTAAAATCAAAAGCTATGGGAATTGATAACATTCACCCTACATTCTTAAAAATTATTCTACCTGAAATACTAAGTCATATTACTTTTATATTCAACACAATTATAATCAAAAGCATGTATCCAGTAAATTGGAAATATGCCAAAATCTTGCCTATACCAAAAGCAAATAAAGATTATCGGCCAATAGCAATTTTACCATATTTATCAAAGGTGTTCGAAAAAATAATTCATAAACAAATGTATGACTTCTTACAGCAAAATAATCTTCTCACAAAAAAACAATGGGGTTTTCGACCGAAACGTAGTTGCATTACAGCGATTCTCGATGTATCCGAAGAAATACGCAAAAATTTCGATGTTGGAAATATATCATTTCTTGTCCTTTTAGATCATTCTAAAGCATTTGATTGTGTTAATCACAGTATTCTTTGCAAAAAATTAGAAACAATGTTCAATTTCTCACCTTCATTCACAAGCTTAATTTCTTCCTACTTAACCGATCGGTGTCAGTCTGTTTGCACACATAATAAAACATCGCAAAAACTACCAGTATTAAAAGGTGTTCCGCAGGGATCTATACTTGGTCCACTGTTGTTTACAATGTACATAAATAACCTTCCGAATGATTTAAATTACTTTAAATTACTGATTTACATTTATATGCTGATGATGTACAAATTTATATAGGTTGTTGCTCAGAACAAATATCCAGTTGCATAGGTAAACTTAATGAAGATTTACACTATGTTCATAATTGGGCAACTGCAAATGGTCTTTGCCTTAATCCTTCAAAATCTAAGTGTTTAGTAATAAGACCCAAACAAATGAAACAAATTTTTGATCCAGAAATTGTTATTAATAACCAAAGGGTAGAAGTGGTGGTGATGTCGAAAAATTTAGGCATCATTTTCAATAAAACACTTACATGGTCAGACCACATAATCTCTGTAACTGGAAAAACTTATGGTATGTTGAGAACTCTTTGGAACACACATTATTTTACACCCATAAATATACGTCTTCTCCTGGTTAAAACTTATAGTATGCCCACTTTGTTATATGGGTGTGAAATATTTGCTAGTAGTGATTCTGCAAGCCTCAGAAAGTTAAATTTAGCGTATAATGCTGTGGTAAGATATGTGTACGGTTTGAAAAAACATGACCACATATCGTTTTATGCAAAAAAATTGTGCGGAGTTACTTTTCAAAATTTATTGGTGATACGTGTTCTAATTCTTCTTCACAAGATTATATACACCCATGAACCTCCTCATCTATATAATAAAATAAAGTTTACACGTACAAATAGATCAAATGACTTAATACCGGAAAGGTGCAGAAGTTTGATGTCTGAATGGCAGTTTTATATAACTAGTATACATCTTTGGAATTCACCACCTGCACACATACAGTTCATAAGCAATGCAGGACATTCTAAACAATCTATTTTTGACCATTTCAATTAATAACATACATAGAATAATTTATTTTTGTTTATATAAAAAATCAGATAAAAAATATTGTTACATTATATTATATACCAAATGAAAAACCTGTACTATAATTAAAAGATATTAAGTCTTGTTGTACAGGTAATGCCAAATAGGTAAATAAATAAATAAATACGTCTATAATAAACAACACTATTCTGTAAATATATTTGTCTTTGTTGAACCCATTATGTAAATATGTGTTCTCTCTGAAATATCGTAGCATTTTCTAGAATAAGTCGTTTTAGTATAAATAGAGCAACTTTGTACGTTTGAATGAAATTGATAAAGTTCACCTTGATGTGGAAATATGTTCCACGATACCAAAGTATTATATAACAAAATATGAAGAAAGTATAAATTCAATCCCTGTTCAAAAAATCGATGTTAGAAATTGCTAAGCATAATTTAGAAGCTTTTGTAAGTCAACTTCGAAAGAGAGTGGGACATTACCCAAGTTTAGATAATAGATTCAGTCAGTATAGCAAAAATTAATGATGAAAAGCTCTCCCATATGTTCTAATTCAATGATAATTACGTTGACATATCTGACATAATACGACATCACTCAACTTAAGACGTCTTTAAATGGAGATCTCCCTATTAAATCATTTTAGCGGTGGCCAAATCACTGTTGGCGCAAACTGTCAACATATGTGCTATATGTTAAATACATGTGGTGGTAATGCTTTATGGAATAAATAAATCAACGCATAACATACAACTTAAAATCCGTCTGTCAGGCCGTTGATATTGCTGTATCCATTTTAGCCACATTGACAAAAGGACATACGAGTATGCATTAACGCGGTGACTAAAATGTTTCTTTGTGTTGGTGTACAAAAATTGGGTCATGTCAGCAATATCTAAACTATTCTATCACATTTTGCTGAATCTAATTCAATTCAACAATGCTATTCAAAATTGTTACTACGTTTTTCTTGAAAACACACGGGTATATTTAGCAATGTCAAATGAGGTTCGTTGCTTAAGTCTTTTATTTTAAAACCCTGCACAGAACAAGTCGACAATCAACACAAAGGCAACCTAAGCCATAGCAAATATCACGGTAACCTAGAAAATCCAGCGAATTTAAAATAGAACTCCAATCAAATATCATCGCATGTTTTATCAAATTTTTGTAAATTTATGCAAAAATTTGACACAACCCAACAACAATAGAAAAAAAGAAAAAAACAAAACAACATTGGCTACAAAACGAAACAACAAGATTTTAACAAATCTGTAATCAATAACATGAACAATTACTGGCAACAAGCGACAAAACTTAACAGATCTATGAAACCAAGCAGAGGCAGCAGCAAGACTAAGACAAAACGCCAAAAAGCTTCAGTACAACACTAACAGCAACAACCATAAAACGAGCCTTTTTATTGCAAAATCTTTAGAACAAACATAAAAATTGCAATAACAGCAATTTAAACACAATTCATTGACGACACAATAATGTCATGAACTCGAGCATGCACGCTGAGAGATGTTGCCAACTATAGTAGATGCAACGGCGACACCAACAAAAGCAACAACCAAAACAAAACCAAATGCAACAGCCAGTAATCACAACAATATCAACGGCAACGGCAACAGCAAAACATCCGAGAAGCACGCTGTTCTTTGAATGTTTTCTTGTTGTTTTTTCTTCTCCTCTAAAATATGTTCTCTTCCCTCCTATTCATGGTCACCGCCTCTGCTGGGGTTGCTCCAACTCTGTGCCTATCAGTTGAGAAATCAATGAAACTATCCTTCCTTCAACTTAAGCGTATTGGCACATGTTGTTGTAGTTGTTGTGTTACAACAACTTGTACTTGACATGATTCTTAAAAAGTTTCAAAATAAGAAAAATGTTTAAACGAGTACATTTGACATTGGATATTTCCAAATAATTCCCAAGAGCTAAGAGAGCTCCCTCAGAGCATCTCAACGCTGCCTCGCAATTGCAGTTGAATATTTGAAATAACCCAGCAAAACTTCTAGATTTTGTCGTTAGTTACTGTAATTTAATTTAATTTTTAATGTAAAACAAAATTTCATAATAACACATATAAAATAATCCTTCCAATAGCCATTTTTTAGAGTTTCATTCCACAGGGAGGTTCTATGTGACCGGATTGTCTACAATCATTTTTGAAAGTTACTTAATGATGGGAATACTTATGATGATACTTTACGCTCGAATATTTGAACAGTTGCGGATTAATTGATTCTTATCCATAACTTCAGTTATTACCAGTTTAGATTCAAAAAGTTTCACTCAAAAATTGTGGCACATACTGCAATTACCATTCAAAACGAGGAGAGTAACAGACACATTGCTTCGGGTTTTAAATGAACAAATTATCATTCTTTTCTATAATTAATTTCCGACCAGGAAGTTTAATGGAAAAAGGTTTTTAGTCCAACAGTTAGAAAATTTGGTATCCCCAGCGCAATGCAATGGATGCAATGGATATTCAAAAGCAAAATGCCACAAGAATGGGTGGTAGAAATTGGCTACCTTAAAATTCCAAATTCTTAAAAAAAAATGGCTGAAATAATAATAATAACAATAAAGAACTAACACATGGCTTTTATTGGAGATGGAACCACAAATTTTTACTGCAGTTTTTACGGCCTAGAGCTAAGTATAGGAAGAAGGCTACCTAAAGGGTGTCCCAACAATTGTTTTTCTGGCTGTATGACATGTGGCGCCGTCTTGTGGAGCCACATGTCCTCCACATTAATTTCTTGAATTCTAGGCACGATGGTGATCATTTCACGATACCGAACACCATTGACTGTTTGCGCTTGACATGCCTCATTTTCATAAAAAAAAGGTCTAATGATTCGTCCAGCCCAAAATCTACACCACACAGTGACACGTTGAATATGCATTTGCTTCTCGTTAATCACTCGAGAATTTTCTTCACCCCAAATGCGACAATTCTGCCTACTGACGAAGCCATCAAGATGAAAATGGGCCTCGTCACTGAAGATGATTTTATCGGCAAAATCAGCATTTTCATGTTGTCTCTCCAATACCCAATTAACGAACTCCCTTCCATGGTCAGCTGGCTTCACTTTCTGAGTCAATTGAACTTTGTATGCATGAAGATGCAAATCTTCAACGTTCAACGGGGGAAACTAGGGACAACCATATCTCTAGTTTCCGTGGTATCACAATGGACTATACAGTCTAAGTGAGTCTGTCTATTCAGACCGCCACACTGACTTAATCTAACTTACTACAATTTTCCACATAATCATCTCCAAATTATATTTCGTCACACCCGACTGAACATTATAATGAGCTATATCAGTTCTTTTGAATAAACGATTCCCGTCTTCAAGCGTGAAGCAATTGAAACGAATCGTGTTTAGCTGCTGATGTATTTAATTTTATCAGCTCATTGCCATGTCACAGGTAACTTTGGTTTTCTTGTTTTGATTCAGTGCTATCCAATTTATGCCATTTCCTATAATTAGAGTTATTTCTTTACTTGTGCTGCCATCTGGAACTAGCATCTAATGTTAATGTTTTATTCATATTTGCAGCATATTATCCACGACCATATTTTCAATGTCATCCTTAAAGAAAGTTAGTCCTGTTTCATAATCTTTATTTTCTATCAATATGTGTCAGGGGCATTATTATTAGGGAGATTTCGTCGTAGTAATCGGGAGAATTTGCTAAAGAAAACTGTTGCTATTTGCAAGGTATACAAATGAGATGTTCACGCATTTCACGCCAATCCATACCACTGAAAGTATGCCTTTTGTCTTCTACAACATGAGCAATCTGGCTTTCTGTCATATAAACAGGACATAGCAAATTGGATTCTAGATATTTTTACCTGGGAATCTGCTTCCATTTACCAGTCTAAATATGCTATCGGAGCTGTTACAATATAAACTATTGACTAAGAAAACATATTTTTCTCATTCCGACATTACAATTTTACGGAAAAATTGTAATTCTTCTTTCTAGTCACTAATAAAATACATATTTGGTCTCATCGTCTTTGTCTTCAATAAGGTCATAGGCACAAATCGGAGTGATAAAAAAATATTTTGGCTTAATGCGGGCATTCCGTAATTTGATGACCTAAACAAAGAGGCGATGTAGAATTTCCTGGATGATGATGACGTTAGCTTTATACTCGTCAAGGAAATGTGCGAATCGTGTAGAGGCACCTTTAGATTGCACAAACTTCAAACCTTCTCTGGTTAGTTACGACCAGGTAGATATTCGATTGCATTATCGGGCAATGCTTGCTCGAATGTCGGAAGGCATGACAGATAGGCACATATTCTAATTAACTGACATACCAAAATCAAACAAGACTTTGGAATCATAATTTGTATTTTTCAGGCATTTAAGGATATGCAATAACGTGATACACATTAAAGACCAATGTAATATTTTAGGCAACTTTTATTTGCTATTTGCGATAGTTTTGTGTCCTACCAAATTTCTTTAACATTTCTTTTTTTTTTTTTGCAAAAAATACGTTAATTATGAAATGCGTTTAATATCAGCGGGAAAACAACAAATCTCAGCTATTTGGACATTTTAATTAAATTGTTGCAACAGTGAAAAATGAAACAAATTTTTGAGTTTTTCAAGCAAATCGATTTTATTTTATATATTTGTTTGTATTGTTTGTGGTATCAAACGCATTTAAGGTAACTTTTTAAGAATATGTAACGGTTCGACCCTATTTGTCCTACCTTTCAGGAGAGCATGCTACTATAATACCGACCGTGCTCAGGGAAAATGGGGTGGTGATCTTGTCCCCATCAAGATTGGACGGAACCTGTTAATATAAAGTAAAAAAAAGTAGCTAAATCCCTATAATTGACGACTAAAAAAATAGAAAAGTTTAGAGTAGTGTAAGTATGCGAAGGAGAAAAAGAGGTAAAAATGAAGGAAGAGGAGAATGAAACAAGCCGAATGAGAATAGGTGCAGATGACATTTGCCTATTCTTGGTCTTTACCCGCCCTCCAGTGCTGTACTACCAAATTAAACTTGTATAGCCCAAATTACCCTAGTCTGTTCCGCTTAAATCATTCGTAGGAAAAAAAAAACACTTAATTACGCATTATCAACTCTATACAACATTCATTCAATGAAAAAGAAATAGGTTTTTGACATCTTCGAATACTACTAGAATTACAAACTAGATTTAAAACAAAAATGGAAATGTAATAAAAAAAATTGCAATAGAATTAACAATATATGGGAAATAATAATAATAATAATCAAAATCTTATAGCGAGTAAATTTTCCGATTTAGAATTAAAATAGTTAAGTAAATGAATTAAAATCGGTATGCATATTTTGAGACGCAATTTGCGCAAAAATTTTAGAAAAATGTTAATCCAAATGGATTAACAATAAGTTGTGGAAGCTTTTAAAGCGTTTAACATAATGAGTGAAATCATAGTTATTCAAAATATCAAGTCTTAAAACTTACCAATATCAAATCCAGCGAAGACTGCAGGCCTGTTATCTTGCATCTTGATGTTGTTCTAAAATGTTCTGGGAGATTTACACTCTTATGTTAACATATTCAAGTTAGTAATTGAAATACATGAGAAAATCTTTTAGATTTTGATTTTACATATTAAAAAAGATTATGTTAATTAAAAGAAGAAAAAAAAATTAGAATGTTAGACTATAAACTAGAAGAAAAATTTGGGAAAAAAAACTTTGTGTTTGTAAAGTTATTGAGTTCTTAAAATTCTTAAGGGATAAATTATTTCAACATTAGAGGAAAAAAGATATGAGGTTTTTTTTCTGTTCTTGAACTTTAAAAAAAAAAATTGAAGGATTTTCAACATGGGTTTGAAGCAAAACTAAAGGAAAAATGTTGGAACTTTCCGGAATTTAAAGCTTTCCGAGTTTTGACAATAATAGTAATTCGAACGTGGAATGAATGGCCCGTGGCAATTCCAAGGCTTCGAGATGTGGTAATAACCCTAAAACAAAACTGCAAAACTTCCCATCTACGCGCAAGTCGGTGCAATGCCGATACCGTCGACCAGGCTCCAGGGCCACATTGTTGCGAATGTCGACTGCAACTGTTCCCAGCTTTCCAGTATTTCGTTCTCCCAATATTCGCACTGTGGGAACTGGTTGTTGTCCCCACGTTTGCCGTCCACGCAACCGGAATTCCAACCAGAAGCAGTGCCAGACAAAAATGAGCTTTAGGCAATTCCGTTCTATGAAAATAATCCCCATTATGTCTATCAGAAAACTACAAAAACCTTCTTTACCTTTAGGCTTTTTAAGCAAGCCAATCTGGAGAAGATGAGATATGCAGATGCAGTCCCGAACAGAAGAATTATTAGAATTCGCAATTACACACAATATGAAAATTATTCACGTTCCTTCCAGTCGAAAACGACAATTTGAATGGGGAAAAAAGAAAAAATATCAGAAAATATGTGAAAAACTTTCCAAAGCCTACTTATGTTGTAAACCAAAAAAAAAACTATTTGCATTTACAAAATTGTCAAAGTGATTTTAAGCAAAGTAGATTTGGTCAAAATACAAGTCCTCACAAATAATAAACAAGAAAAATCAATTCGGCCACTTTTTATTATTTGTATGTTTGCAATCATCTACATTATTATAGTATATTTGATTTTTGAACGATAAGTCATTGAAGATTCTACCTTTAATTTTTTTTCTGGTTTGAATCTGTCTAATCTGTATTTGCTAAAATAAAATAAACACCGAATACTCCTTATAGGAATCCTTTTCGTTTTAAGACAACCGCGAAATATTTCGCTGTACCTGCGCTGCAATCAAATCTGTTCAGCTCCTGTTGTTGTAACCAGAAAATTTACATTGCGCTGTTGACTTTGACTTTTAACTGCATGTTGTTTTTGTTGCTGTAATTGTTGTGATCGTTCGCTTTGTTTTGCAACGGTTTTTATGTAGCAAAACTACACTACTGGCACAATTTCGAATTTAGGAAAAAAATCACGCTTTATTTTTTCCCTACTGCCCCTGATTCTTTAAGCCATCTTACACCAGGCGACCATCACTTGCTTAAACCGTGGGCTGCCTGCTGCTGCTGCTGTAGCTTTGTCTGTTGTCTCTATTGTGACGCTGTTGTTGTTGTTGTCAGCGTGTTCTGCCTTAGTTTAAAACGATGCCTTAACACAGTTTAAGAGCTCCAATAAATATCACCGCCTTTTCATTGGCATTCGGAATAATACAGACCTCAGTCTCGAACTCAACACAACAAAATGAAGACAAAAACGAAAATCCCGATTCACCAAAGAAAAAAACGAGGAATCTACTCCATGTTCCAACCCATCGTGGCCATCGAGTCTGATGAAATGAGGGGAACCAAGGGACGGGAAGACAAGAAAATCTTCCCAGATGCACACTTCTGATATCATTTACTGCTAAACATAAGTTTTCATCACAGTACAAATTTGATAGGGATGGCGTTTAAATGCAGCGATCCGTTGGCAACATCATTGAATGGTTACAAATTATGTTGAGATGGTGTGATTTGAAAGATTTTAAAAATAAAATAATTCTCCAATTTCAATTACGAGTTATTAGTTGTCGCAAAATGATGTTAGGAAATCCAAAAGAATTCGAAATTAACTATTACTTTTATATGAGATAATAAAAAAAGTAGTTTTAATGAATGAAACTTGACAGAAAAATGACACTTTTTGATTGCCGTAAAAATTAAGGGTTAATAAGAGAAGGCAGTATGGCAATAGTGCCCGTAAAAACAACTAGCATGAGTAACTTTATTGACTTGATGCTAGGCAAATTGAGAAAATTGGTTTCAACATGACTATGAATGATAATACATGTCGTAAATTGTACAGCTGCTATTTCTCGGCGGTTCAGAGCTTTTAAGGCTTCGAAAAATGTTCTTAAATCGAACCTAATGACATTTTCTGGAGTCGGGCTGATTCCCAATGCACTTCAGCGTATTCTATTTTTGGACTCACTGAAGCGGAAACCACAGTTTAACGATGAATGCTAACGTTAGTTAGTGAAAATTTTAGTAGACGTGTGGAATAATCAAACTGTTCGTCAACACATCGAAGTGACTGTCGCCAAAAAAAGATGATGATTGCAAAGTGTCCATATTCATATTCACAATAGTAGCATGCACTAGCTATCATACTAAGGTAGGCCGCATTTTATAACACGGCTCACAAATCACCTGATAATTATAAATATAGCTACAGAAATGCCTGTGAACTATTTTTAACGTTCCTATCAACCAAAATACCTCTGATTGTACAGGTTGATCTATTTTTCGGTTTCAAAAGTAAAGTTAAATAAAACACACATAAATCTATGATTTCAATGAAACTTTTATTCCATTATAATGCTTCGACTTGCCATTATGAAATACAATGCCATCTAAATGGCCGCTTATGGATTAGTTGCAAAAGAAGATCCCTTTGAGGTAGTTTCAAATTTTTCGGGGTACGTTTGGGATTTATGCGTGTAAACACAGTCTTTAACGTAGCCCCAGTCTAATGACGTCACATCCCATGATCTTGGTGGCCAGTTGACGTCGCCAAAATGTAGTATTACGCTTTCTTGAAAATTTTCATGCAGTAAAGTCAAAACTGGTTAGTAAGCTTTAACTAGATTCTTTCTAGCAAAGCTCGAATTCCGTCGTGGTAAAACTGTTCATCTTTTGAGGCTATCCACGAATCTAGTCATTCCTCGATGTCCTCATATGAGTGAAACTGCTGGTCAGCCAGACCATGTGCAATCGAACAGAACAAGTTATAATCGAACGGGACAATATCTGGAGAATATGGCGGATGGGGTAATATTCCCCATTTCAGCGTTTCCAGATATGTTTTAACGGACTTGACCACGTGAGACCGAGCTTTGTCATGCTGAAGAATAACTTTTTCGTGCCTCTCCGCGTATTGTGGGCGTTTCTCCTTCAGAGTTCGGGTCAATCGCATTAACTGAAGTCGATACCGATCGCTAGTGATGGTTTTGCTAGGTTTCAACAACTGGTAATAAATAACACCGACCTGCTTGCACCAAATATAGAGCATAACCTTCGTAGCGTGAATATTCGGCCGAGGCGACAAAGTAGAAGCATGACCGAGTAGCCCCCATTTGTCATCTCCCGTTACAATACAATGAAGGAACCCATACCGTTTTTTTGTCGCTGAAGCAGTTGTTCATAAGCGAAAGAACGACGCTCAACGTGCCTTAGCTTCAGTTCATAAGGAACTCCACTTCCTTGCTTTTGAATCATTCCAACGCATGCAATATCGGTTGGAAATGGCTTAACGCATGCAATATCGGTTGGAAATGGCTTAACGGGTAACTCCTAACACTGAAGCAAGCTTTGCCTGCATTTGACGCGTATTCCTATCAAGCAATGCAGTCAATTCAATGACTTCGAAATCAAAATCACGTTAAAAGAAAATCACCGTTGTGTTGAGGCGGTATGTTTACCATATGGCTAAACTTGGCTAAAGACATTTAGGTTATGGCAGAATCGACTAGTACTTACAGCTGGTGTCATCTATTGGCAAAGAGCGAGATCTTAGTTGTGCCCCTAATATTTTTACGCATTCTATGGTTGTTAAACGAACCATATTCGTGAATGTAAAATTTTTCTTTAAATAAATAACACTTCAGATGACAGTTATTTAACAGCTGATAGCCTTGCCAGAAGGACGGTTTTAAAACCACTAAATGGATAAATCTGTATAATTTTTCCGCTCGCTTAGCAAGTCAGCAGAAATTTATACTTTTAATAACTGCTCTTAATACCAATTACCCCAATGTTCAATGGCTTCAAGTTGCGTCTTGAAAGTCTTCAAATGTTTTGAGGTTGAAAAAATAAATCAAACGTAACTGGTTAAAATTAAGAATCATTACAGAATGAAATAGGCGTTTCGTAATAATTCTAGCGAATATTCTATTTGGTTGGCAAGGAAATAATATCAGTATTTTCATACAGATTGTACATTTGTTATTATGTCTTCACCCAAAGGAATGAAGATATCTGATACGGCAAAAAAGTAACACCCAGAAATAAGCGTCTGAAGTACCTGATACCTTCTGACCAACAGTGTTTCAAGACTTTTTAAAACGCTTGTGAGATGTTCGTTTGTCTGGCTGATTGGCTGCCAGGTAGACACGATAATTATCTTATGGAACTTCTTTCTTATAACTTGCGAGAGATAGTAATAGGGGTATATCGGCACATCTTTTCTGATATCATCTTCAATACCAATTTGCCCAATTTTACGAAATTCAGTACTCTAAGTTTCTTTCCTTTGTATTGCTTTAAAATTTGAAAAAAATCGACAGGAAGACCAGACCATACCTACCTGCCATACAAATCCTTCATTTAACCCATATTTCCTTAGGTCCCTGTCTTTTGTTTGGTAAAACTAAATATAGTCAAATTTTATGCATGTTAACCGTTTGCTATAGAAAAGTCTCCGCATGCGGCTCTGGTACCTCTCATACAAATTGAACAATTTTCCGAAATTTTTTCCTCTTTATTTCCTAAGTAGTACATTGGTGTAACCAATTAATTGTGTAATGTTGCTATTCTCCGGAAAACTTAAGAAAAATCAATCAAATAACTATGTCTCTTCTTGAAACGTTCATCCAGATGACCAGTTTAACCCATACATATTCTTAGTTTCATATCTTTCAAGCAATTATACTCAATTCAGTGCAATTTGGTGTACGAGGTGTGTTAAAAAAATAAGGTGAATTTTTAAATTTCGCGGGCTACGTACATTCGACTTTCGATTATTACTTTTTATTATAATTACTTTTTATTATTACTTTTTTAATGATACGCTCCTAAATCGCTACTTAACAAATTAAAAACTATTCAAAATTCAGCAATAAGGACTGCTTTAGGCGCTTTCCCCACCACCCATTCATTCACAATAGAAGATAGACGCAACTATTTAACTAGTAAATTATCCAAGGTACTTCTACTATCATATGACACACCTCTTAACAAACTTATAGTAAAGTCTAAGGCCAAAAGCAAACACCTAAGCGCAGTCGACAGAGCAATTGTCATCTGTAAATATCTGGACCTTCCATTCATACCTATTAAACATATAAATTACTCAAAACTCAACTGGGAACGCATACACAACTCAATAGACACAACATTAACAAAATACGACAAAAACATCACCTCACCAGAAGCCTTTCAACAACACTTCCTTACACTTAAACATCTATACATGAATTACAATTTCATATACACGGATGGCTCAAAATCGAATGATATTGCAGGATATGGGATCTCAACAGAATCGGAACGTTTAAAAGCTGGACTTCTACCTTATTACTCAACGGTTTTCACTGCAGAGATTATAGCCGTATACGATTCAATAAAAATTTGTATGAAGCAACCTGGTAGATATACCTATATAATATGCTCTGATTCCCTTTCATCGCTAAGTGCTATATCTAACATCAACAATAATAATTTCTGCGCTGTTAAAATCCGAAGCATAATTATTGACAAATTCCCCAAAATAAAACTTATGTGGATACCTAGTCATACTGGCATTAAAGGTAATGAGAAAGTCGACTCAATAACTAAACTCGCAACTATTCTCCCCTTGGTATATACCCCCAACTATAACAGCCGTGATATAACCTTACAACTGCGGAAAGAATTGATGCAGAAACATCTAGTCCTAATACATCGTACATCGAACTGGTATAAAAACATCAACCCGAACTGCATTTCTACGACTGAATTTTTGAAAAACTCAACACAGAAAGATTTTTCACGCTTAGAGCAAATCAAATTTACTCGGATCCGTCTTGGTCACACCAATTTGACAAATGCACATTATATAGATAAGGGTTTAAGCAATATTTGTCCTTTGTGTAATAGTGCTTGTATTGACATCAGCCATATCATTTCTACATGCACCTTCCTTAGCCAGCAGAGGTTCTCAACATTCTCTAATGAAGATCCCATCACTCTCATCGCTAATCCTTCAAATAGAAATATAAAATTAATTTTAGATTTCATCAAAAAATCGAACTTGTGTTTTAAAATATTACTACGTTAGCTGAAGGCCCTGGTAGCCATGGCTAATTCTTTTTTTTTTTAATATACATATAGTTAGTCTTAAGTTTTTTCAACTTTAAGTTAGCTTTATATAAATGAATAAATACTTTTTTTATGTTGATACACTCGTCTCGAAGATATGTTGACGGTTTTATCCATATAGCATGTTTAGTTTGTTTGTGAGGGGCATAAATAAGACAAGTGTTTTGCGTGTTCGGCGATTTTCTGCTATCGAAAAAATGGAACAAAGAAATGGACCGCGAAATTTGAAAATTCACCTTATTTTTTAAACACACCTCGTACGTAATGCTTTGTGTGTATTATGTTTTGAAAATGGAAATAGAAAGCATTTTCACACACCTTCTACCTGCATACCTCCCATACAAAATTATCGATTTGTCAACATTTAATTTTCTCCCTCTAAGCCCTCATTCGTAGACCGATATTATTTGAATTTGTATCAATTAAAAAGCATTATAATGTAAATAAGATAATGTAAGTCCGTTCCTCTGAGACTTCTATACCGGTTTTAAGAAAACTTTAGCTCAGTAGCCTAAATTGTAAGTTATTTAAATTTCATAGTATACATTTCAAGCTTCAATTCTTGATATGTCATAACATTTTCAGTGGCCAGTTTACTTTCAGATCGTATTATGGACATGGAAACCCATATTTTGGCCTTGTATTTCGGAATAAACAAAAAAGCCACGTAAGCACACGGAGTATTTGTGACGCCATAATAGAACGTACGTGTCAAAATTGGTTTATGAAATTCCATTTGGAAAATTTTATACTCAGAGCTAAGACCGCAACCGTCAGCGAAATGGGATTGATGAGTATGAAATTAAAGTCGTCATCAAATCGGACTGACACGATTCTTTTCAAGAGGTTGCAAAGAAGCTGAAAATTTCACAAACGACCATCGACATCCAAATACTGTCGACTCAAAAACTCTTTTTTTTTGGGTTCCGCATGTACTAAAGAAATTTCACTTAACACAGCGAATTTTGAGTTATATTCAGTTACCTTAACACAGCCAAAATAATCCCTTTTCGAAACGCATTGTCACAGGAGTTCAGAAATGGGTTCTTTAACATAATGTCATCCGAAAGAGACCTAAGCAAAGGCAGGATCATCAAAGGCAGGATTGCCCCAAATGAAGGTTATGCTGTAAATTTCTTTTTAATTTTAAGGATGTAGTTTCCTGCTTTTAACTGCTTCTAAGAAATCAAAGCACTGAAAGAAATAATTACTAAATTGAAGAATCGCAGAAGCGTGATAATTTCATTCCAGTTTTTTTAAAGTACTTCCTTCATGAACTTTACAAAATTTCTTGATTTATGTTCCAAAAAAATCATTAAATTTTAAGACATACATTTTAATATATATGTATAATTGAATCTCTAATGCTGCCTTTACAAACATTTTGGAGAAGAGTTGTATTCATAAATATTTATTGAAGTGGTAATAATCAAAACAAAAACGATCTTAAAATAATCAATATATAATTATGGATACGCCCCTAAAAGTTTTGTAATTCAATATTTTTGAAGTGTGATAAGTAAACTGCTTGAATAATGATCATGGTTTAGAATACGAGTAGACTGAGTTTTTCATATTGTGTTACGGCTTAAAATATTAAAGTTTTTGAGTATTTGAATTTTAAAAACTTCATTTGTAAATTCTCGAATTTACCAGTTTTTGTATAACAGAAAGTGTTGTAAGTACACTTTTGAGTAAAATATGTTAATGAACGCTTTATATGATATTAATTTAACTTTGCCAGCATATTTTTTCCAAAAACGGATTTTTACTACAGGATGGTGCACCAATTGTGCTACAGTAAGAAATTCAAATAATTTTTTTATATTTAATTTGTTTCATTAATTTCTCTTTATTGTATAGAAAATTTTATTTTATTTTATATGACTAATTGATTTTGAAGATGATTGACCGTAGATTACCTCCATCTTCATTCACGCATTTGCAACAACTGGTCAGAAAATTATTCCTTGGGATCGCCTCAGTTATTATTTTAGTGGACTGCATTTATTCAGCCAAATTCCTTGGTTTTGCTTTGTACACCTCTTGCTTGATATAACCCGATAAAAAAAGTCTGGTGCGGTCAAGTCAGGTGACCTTAGGGGCTAGCGAAAAGTGGAGATTCTGGATGTTAATTTGTTTCTTTGGCTCTATCATAACCGCTATGGCTATGCGTGCAATTGCTTCATCTAGATGGAACCAAATGCTAAGGAAACGGATACGTTTTCGACGCAATTCTGGGGGGAAAAACTTCTTTAACATCTTTAAATAACGGCTCCCATTAACAGTCACTCTTACATCGCACCACGATTCGTGTGTCACCCTGTTCTTTCAATAAAAGACGCTCTATTAAAAAATGGATCATTTCAGTTTCTCCAGAATTCAAAAGTTGAACAAATTTTAAGTCTTAAAGTTCATCTTAATTCTAAAAACTCAATCTTCTCGTACACAAAAGTGTGTTCATTATTCGACCAGCCACAGCAATTTCCTTTTCTCAACTCTCAACCCAGGTTTTTTGGGCATTTTTTTGGAAAGAGGAAGAGAAGTTCGTATTTGGTGGCTTTGTTCCCAAAGCAATCAGCAGCGGGCGACATTACAACATTGACTTTTTTCCGTCATCATCATCAGCAACGGCACCGCCAACCGCCAGTGCCGTCATCATCATAATCACTGTTGTCGTCTCTTGTTTTTACTACTGGCAAATGTTGCCGTTGTTATTGTGTCGTCATAGCAACACGTTGGGTCATGGTGCAAAAGGTGATTTATACGCGAAAATTTGTTTCAAGTTTCGAGGATTTAAGCAAACTGAAATTGTTGTTGTTACATTGTAGCGTTTCTTCCTAGTGCTGCTGCTGCCGTTGATGCAACATTATTTTTTCTTTTTTTTTTTGCTTATATTATTGCACTAGGGCGGAGGCGTTCAGATTCATACCGTTTAGATTGTGTTTTGTTGGAAAATTACTATTTAGCCTTAACTTTAGACCTAACAAAGGCAATGAGAACAATTTGATAAGCGCGAGGTTTTGTATTTTAATGTTGCCAATAAAATGAAAGGAGGAGGAGGGAGATGTAACCAAACTTGTGAATTGGGGGTAATTTTGTGCTTAAACAATGTTTGTGTTATTTTTATTAATATATTCTTAATATTACAAGAATTGCTTGTACGAAAAGGTCATGAAAAATTCTATGGAAACTGGTGGTAAGCACTATAATTTAAATGAAGTTATTGAAAATTTGTGCACAAAATAGCTCAATGGCCATTTGAAAATTTGTTAGGGAACATTTTTTGCACTAAATATACAACAAGAAGCAAATATTCAGCAGAAATAATTTTCGTCAGACAATGATTTTTAATAAAGCAGGTGATTATCGCATAAAATGTCAGAATTTTACTGAAAATCGAGATCAAGTTAGCATTTGGCCTTTTGCTCATTGTACGATTGTTGTCCGAACTAAGAAGAAATTTAGACGCATCCGTTATTATTTGAGAGATATTGTGTAGCCCCATTCAAACTCCCTACCCTGTGATATTCTTGAATTGGATCATACTGGAATGTTTGAATATATAGGTATACCAAATTTGAAATATTGACACTGCCACTGAAATGTTATCATCTCATCGAAATTTGTTGACGATTATTTAGGGTGGCGCACAAGTAACGCTAAGATTTGATCAGTGAATACATTTTCCGTTTAAGTCTTTCTTTTCGTCTCTGGAACGGCTCAGCATACAACAAAGAACCAAAGTTGTTCAATTTTACTTTGAAAATCAGCATTCGATTATTCAGATCATATCGAAATTTCTTTCATGTTCAAAATGCGCTCCACCAATTTACCGATTTGTCGCTTTGGGCAACAAGGAGCTGTCTGTGATCTTCCTCGTCCTGGAAGACCTTGTGCAGTTCGAAATGAAGTAACCATTGCTCAAGTGCAAGCCAGTATTGAGGAAATCCCCGAAACTTCCACCAGGTGACGTACTCAGCAATTAGAGATGTCTAGGCGGTCTTTGCAAAGAATTTTACATATGTTTCATCTTTTCCCATATAAGATGCAATTGGTTCACGAGTTAAAACCAAATGATGCACAAGAACTCATTCAATATAGTGGCCTTTAACGTTACTTATGAGCCACTCTTTATAACAAACTCTTAGAAGTTTGATCAAGAAGCTTACATCAAAAAAAAGGTTTAGTATTACTGTTTTTTGAATAAATAAATAAAATAAATAACTATATAAAACCAATAGAATAGAATAGAAAGGTTATCCATTTTTCGGTCTCGAAAGTAAAGTTAATTAGAGCACACAAAAAGCTATGATTTCGATGAAACTTTTATTTCATTAAAATGCTTGGATCTTTCCATTACATTTAAATATCATTTAAACGATCGCCTCTGTATTGGTTGCAGCAGTGGATCCTTTTGAAGTAGTTTTCGACCAATTTTTCGCACATTTTGGGGGGTACTTTTGGGGATTATGCACGTGAACACGGTCTTTAAAGTAACAAAAAACTCTAGCGGATTCAATTCGCATGATCTTGGTGGCCAATTGACGTCGCCAAAATGTGAAATTACGCTTTCTGAAAATTTCCATGCTATAAAGCCAAAATTGATTATGTTGAATCACGTCTAAATCACCAGTTTCGTAGTAAGTTTTAACTATTTTTACACGTTCTTCGGTTGTTGGGTGGTCCACATTCGTAAATGGCGAACTTTTCACTAAATAAATAACACTTCAGATGACAGGTATTTAACAGCCTTGCCAGACCGGCAGTTTTGAGACCACTAAATGGATAACTCTGTATAAATATATCCGTATAATGGCTAAGAAATGATACATGTTTTACTTAATTAAATCCGATTTCAATTAACTTTCATCACAAATTAATATGTTGTCAATCAAGATGAGTGCTCGAAACTTTGTTAAAGACATGAATATTCGATTTTGTAGATGCAGGACACTGTCTACACCAAACGCCACTATTAAGGCGTAATTCGAAAAGTCAGAATAGTGGACTCTATGAACGATTAAACAAAGAAATATACCTTAACATTCGCCAGGCAAAAATTGAATGGCTAAACAATCAATGCTTTGAAATGGAAAGACTGCAAGGTATACACGATAAATTCAACCTACACAAAAAATTAAAGAAAGCTGCAAGTACACAACGCAATTCACATAAATCCTTACTTATAGATGCAAACAACGAGTTTGTCTTACAAACGGACCAAAATAACATCACTTTGGAGGATTACGTACTAAAGCTTTTCAATGACAATGGTAGATCCAACTTCAATATCCCATCCTCGAAAGAATTGTGTGGTTTTCCGATAATTAAAAGTGAAATTAAAAACGCTGTCAACATCATGAAATTCAATAAAGCCACTGGTCCTGGCCAAATACCAGCTGAAATTCTTAAACTTACTGACGATGGAAATCTCCAAAATTTTATTGAGACTTTTTAATCGTGTTCATAATACAGGCCAAAATCTTCCAGATTGGCTGAAATCGATGTTCATCACTTTTCCAAAGAACCATAATGGAAAATGTTGCTGTGACTACAGACTGATGAACGTAATGAGTCATGTTCTTAAAATATTTGTAAAAGTCTTACACAATAGAGTTTATAGAAAATGCAAAGAAGCCTTGGGAGAAACACAATGTGGTACCCGGGTAGGGATGGGCACGAGAGAAGCATTACTTGTAGAAAATTGAAACATGTCTTTCTATGTGCCAATAGTCTTAGGCCTTTGGTTGCCGATGAAAAGGAAATCCAAGCAATTTGAAGCCTATATTGGCATGATACAAGGCATATTATAGTTGATCGAAACAGTATGAGAGATATCCCAATATCGAAAGGCGTTAGACAGGAATGCATTCTTTCTCCACTTTTCTTTAATAAACACGCAAAAAGAATCTTTGAAGAAGCATTAGAAAACGTGGAGGAAGGTGTTAAGATAAATGAAGTATATATAAAAAAAATATAGGGCATGCTGCTGATACAACATTGTTAGCTGACAGCATTGCGGGTCTACAGAAATTGGTCGATGATACTGTGGCACTGAAAAGCCAGCAATACAAAATACATAATGGTTAGCCGAAGAAATATTTACAACAATACCTTTCTGACAATTAGAAATGCTCCTGTAGAATGAGTGAATAAATTTAAATATCTTGGATGTCTGCTAAATGAGAATTGTGACGCCTCAACAGAAAAAATGTTGTTTTATAGAAAAAGCCAGATCAGCATTTCTGAGATATGGACATATTTTGAGACGACGACACTTCAATCTCCAACTCCAAATACGCTTCACAAAATGCTATGTACGGTCAGGTATTTTGTATGGTATATGGATATGGATTTTAGAACTATCCGACATGAACAGGCCAGAAACATTTCAGATGTGGATCCTACAAAAACTGCTAAAAACACCATTGACCGTTCATGTTTTGAACAAAGAATGCTACAGAAAGTGAACGGAGACAGGTTCAGGTGCATCAAATGAAGGAGAATATCGTATCCGGGCCACATATTCGGAAAACCAAAATACAAAATCCTACAAATTATACTCCAAGGCAAAATCGAAGGAAGGAGATAAATCAATACAAATATCAAATAAAGAAGAAGAATATTAAGGCATTTCTCCGCTTTTATGATATTCATTCACTACAAAAATATGTAGCGTTTAATTAGTGAATGAATGGTAAAAATATTAGAAAAATTCTGGTAAAGTTTTATTTTCCTGAAGTTGGATTTGGTCCTTGTACGTTTAAATTTTTCCTTCTCAAACTGGCGTTTGAAATATTCATTAAACGGTAGGTCACTTTTAGTGGGACTAGAGGTCGTCTTCGTGTAAGTTCAATGAGTGTGAGAAGATCTCTCATGTCTCATTCATGGCACGCAGAGGAATTTCTTCTTTTTCTAGTTTGTTATTAGCGATGCTGGTAACTGTTGATGCCTCTAAGCAAATAAAATTGTGTATGTTTGAAAGTAATGTAGACTTTGCAAATATTTTGTATATTATAATACATATTTAACGCCAGTCGTTTCGTTACTTTGTTAAAAAAAAAAAAAAAACGTTCCTTCCACTTCGAACAACGGCTTTACTGAGAAGCCACATAATGTTTGCATTTAAAACTCATATATCTTTAAAATTCTAAACTAGAAAGTTGATTTACTAACTACTAACTCCACATAGAAAACAAACAATCAATGTGTCTCCGATTTAGTCGTGGTCTTCACAACCAACTTAAGCAATTATTTGCGCTTAGTTTACTGCATTTCGGAGCCTGCTAGTTCTTCGACAAGCCTATTTATCATGTGATGTGAGCCACAACAACTTTCGTTATGTAAATGATCATGTAAATGATCTATGGAAGTGACTGGCACTCGTTTTCTTCTTATTTTTTCCTGCATACCAATTTAGTGAGTTATAAACATCACTTGGATATTTTCGATTTTGTTGCGCATGAAACATCTTCATTTTCCTCCCAAAAATGAAATGAAGAAGTCATCGTCCCTGCTGAATGTACTCAAAAGCGTACATTTGCATTACAGATTGGATGCGATCGATAATTCGATACGACTTCCCCCCCTCCAAAAAAGAAATACGAGTGAAGCTACGTGGTCATGGTCGTCGTGGTGGCTGACGATCGGCGTCATCATCATCCTCCCTGGTAGCCATGAGAAAAGCTCAGTGGGTTAATCAAGCCGTTTATATGCGTTTAAAAGTTGGTTGGAATTTTCAACAGAGCGAATGAACCAAACCGAGCGACCATAAAATATGTGACCAAAAATATAAGTACTTGCGAATACGGGCAGCTTGGTACTGTTTTTGGGGTGAAGCAAAAACAAAAATCATTTACTGTATTGGAATTTTCAATGTCGTGTTTTATTATTGATTTGTAGTTTTATTTAAAGCCTTTTGTTGTTGCTATCCTTGGTCTGTGGATTTTGATTTAGGAACGTTTACAGAATTGAGTGTAACACAAACCGTACAAAAAAACCTATTTGAATGGGAATGAGACTCGCAAACTTTTGTATGATTCTCTTTTTGCATACATATGTGATTTATGACTCTGCATAGACCATTTTTGGTAGTGCATCTTTTATTATTTTGTTGTGTTTTTATTTTTTGTGCAAAACGGAGTCTTTTGTTTAAGAAAAAATATATATTTTTTTAACAAATACAATTTTCGTGACTATTTGTTTAGGAATCTAGCTTTTGAGAATAATAGCAAATGGAATTTTCAGCTTTCTTAGAAACATATGTGGTCAATTGGTCATACTACGTATGCAACAATGAATTTAGTACTCCCTGGCAATGAACTTAAACAAACAGTGAACTGTTTTTCAGTTACCTTTGCAGCTACATATTAAGGTGGTTAGATCAAGTGGCAGATTCGAAGCAACAGAGTCCCTTTTCTAGAAGAAACGAATGTCGAAAATTTGTAGCACGTACCATAGCTAAAGATAAGCAGGCAACATTGTGTCCACAATAGTGTCTTGCATTTATTGTCAGTTGTCTGACTACCATGGATATCGACAACAGTTAAAACATTGATCGCTGCAGTAGCTGACACCTGTTTTTGGGCGTTCACGTCCTTTGTGGCAATTGGATAAAATGTAGCATATGGATAGATTTCGATTTTTGAGTGGAGCGCTTAAAAAGATGTAGAAACAAATAATACATTACGGAAACTTTGACTAGGTGAACAAGTACCACGGAAGTGCAAAGCGAAAATGTTATCTCAGGCAGACGCACGAATCCCACGCGGCATCATATGGGCGACGTTGCTCTTAAGGGAAAATGTCTAAAAAATTGATTTTAATTTTTGAAATTTATTATGAATAGAACAATAATTAAAAAGCAGTGAAAACCAAATGAGAGGAATCAATAAAATGATCAATTCATCAGTAAAACAAATAATGCCCGCCTGGAAGTGAGGATAAAAGTACTATGCACTGAGTAAGCAATCAGATGGCAAAGTCCTAATTCGAAAGCAAAAATCAAATTGATAGACCTACCTGTATTGTTGCACAGCGAAGTGCGCTAAGTAATGACCCAAGTGAATTAATCGATTCTGGGAGGTTTCGAAGGAAAAATACTCCTAATTTGAAAAGTTCGATTGTCGTTAATCGACGTTATGCCTACCATGAGCTGTATAAGTAGTTGCAATGACACGGTCAAATGCATCAAAATGCAATGATACCACTATGTTAGCCATGTTTCGCGGATGCACGAAAGTGTTCCAGGCAAAAAGTCGTTAACAGTCAGTTCGATAGGCGGCACGGAAGAAAACAATCAAAGCTCCTTTGAAACTACTACCTTTCTGAGATGCTATCAAAGATTAGAGCGACGAATAGCAAATGACATCGTATTTCGTATATAATGGCAGAGTCCAAGCATTATAATGAAATAACAATTTCATCGATATTAAAGCTTTATGTGTGTTCTATTTAACTTCAGTTTTGAAACCGAAATATGGATAACCCGGTAGTTTATATAAATAATTGATTTTGAAGTTGTTAGACTTTAAATGATCTCCATGCTCATGCCCGCATATGCGACACCTGATCCGAAAATTATTCATTGTATTCTTTTTTGCCCCGTTTTTAACTC
Source organism: Philornis downsi (assembly GCA_019455685.1). NCBI lineage: Eukaryota > Metazoa > Arthropoda > Insecta > Diptera > Muscidae > Philornis > Philornis downsi. The sequence continues at coordinate 897,607 of JAHXMU010000140.1, read as the reverse complement.
TAAAATTACGAATTTTGGAAAATTCTTTCTTATCGCGCACCTACTCTATAAGGGATCGGAATAGCCCAACTTTTATGATTCTACCTTTAGTCGTATGGCCTGGGCAATCATCAGCCTGTCAGTCAGTCAGCCGGTAAGGTAATAATTTTATGTACAAGGTGGCACACGATTTGTGCTACAAACACAAACGAGGACTGTTTAAAATCCTACCATTTTAGGATGATAAAAATGCCTTTGGCATTCAGGAAATATTTTTCACTTGTTGCTTTGTATTTGATGCGGATTTCGAGAAAAAAAGACCGAGTCACCGTGATCTTGCACCAAGAAACCTCGGTTTTACTTTCGACAAGTTTATGTTAAAAATAAAGAAAAATAATTGCCATATGGCTAGAAGCTAAGATTAAAATTCATGGTGGTATGATTACGTATGAAAGTACAATGCATTTCGTACATCTACATTAGATAATGTATTAGGTACGATTTTTAATTCAAAAAAGGTATGGAAATTCATATTAGCAAATAATATAGTTCATTGCTAATAGAAAACTGGTCTTGAAGCGGATTAAAAGCTATTATCATATTATATTGAAGGCAATAAAAAAAACTGCAATAAAAAAAACGCTATGATTGATGCTTTGCTCCCAGACTTACAATATTTTTCAACATTTTGTTTAAATACAGGGTGTCTGTCAGGAAGGTATACTATTACCTTGTTTGTTCATAATTTTTGATTGAATGAAAGAGAATGGATCTTATATTGATAAATGTTTTATTTGATGGCGGCAATTATGTATGGAATACAATATCAGATAAATGTCCGCCTCTGTTAGCCTAACAAATGCGAACCCTTTTGAGCACATTTTTCATTACATTCTCACACATTTCAAGCGGTATTTTATTAATTTCATCGTGAATAGTTTGTTCGAGTTGCTCAAGCGTTTCCGGTTTGTTTGCATAAACCTTGATTTTCAGATATTCGCACAAAATTAAATCTGACTCAGTCAAATCAGGCGACCGTGGAGGCCAATTAACATCACCATTTCTTGAAATAACTTGTTGTGGAAAGAGGTCTCGCAGTAATTCCATAGTAATCTTGGCTGTATGCGATGTGGCACCGTCTTGTTGATACCACATGTTAATCAAGCCCAAAGCATGCAGTTGTGGCGTTAAAAAGTTTTCAATCACATCACGATATCGCTCCCCATTGACAGTTACCGTTACGCCGTTTCCAGTTTCAAAGAAATAAGGTCCTATGAGTCCTCCTGACCAAATTGCACACCAGATTGTCACTTTTAATAGATGCTACGGTGACTATGAATAATTTGAGGGTTTTCCATTGTCCGGAACCGACTATTTTGCTTATTCACATATCTCTTCAAAAGAAAATGGTCCTCCTCACTCATTACGATTTTTTCATGAAAATCGGGGTTGTAATGGGCGAGCTGTAACATCCTATTGGTATATGTACTTGTACGGCGGCGTAAATGGTCTTGTGGAAGAAGCTCTTGTGTCAACTGAATCTTAAATGGAAACAAATGCAAATCCTTATGCAAAATTGTAGCCAATGTGGTTCTTTGCAGACCAAGCTCCTGAGCACGGCGTCAAATTGAAGTTGATGGATTGTTTTGAACACTTTCTTGAGCAGCAGTAATGTGGTCCACGCTTGGCCCTATCAGCTACAGACCCTCTTTCTTCGAAATCATTCACTACACGATAAATAGTGCGTCTTTTTGGCACGTTGTTTCTCCCACAAATTTCACGTAACTTCCCATCGTCATTGTAATCGATGATTAATTTTAATAAAATGTTTTAATAATTAAAACACGTTGGTTTATTGAATATTTTTCCGTAATAAATTTGTCACGTCTCCACTTCACGACTGCCAAATATGAACTGTCAAGACTAATATTTATCAAAATGGCGCCAAAACCAAGTACAGGGTGGCGCAATAGAACGTGCATATTTAAAAAATTGATTAAAAAATAAATACAAAAGGTATGGTTAAAATAAATCTAAGACATTGTAGAGTAATAAATGGAGTTTATATTTTAAAAATAACATCATCCAAATGGTGACCCTCTCTACGACGGCACTCCTATAACCGCAAACGAAAATTATTGAAAACTTTCTTCAGTAATACTGGTGTAATGGCTGCCATTTCACCACGGATATTCTCCTTGAGCTGAAGGATGTTTCTTGGATTATTACTGTAGACTTTGTGTTTGAGGTATCCCCGCAAAAAAAAGTCAAGAGGCGTCAAGTCTGGACTACGTGGGGGCCATGGGATATCACCTCTTTTCGAAATAAGTCTGCCAGGGAACATCTGCTTCGCCACCGCCATGGAGTCATTTGATGTGTGACAGGTAGCTCCATCTTGTTGAAACCAAGTTCTGGAATTCACTATTCTTAAACTTTCAATTTCTGGAGCCAAAAATCCGTCCAACATCTCAACATAGCGTTCCGTATTAACCGTGACGTTTTGGCCCCGCGTTTCTGGTGTTTCATTTTGGGATTTTCACTGTTCCAGTAACGACAATTTTGACGGTTTACGAACCCATTCATAAGGAAATGAACCTCGTCAGAGAAAAGGATATTGTCAAAATTGGAAAATCGATTAAGCATTTCATTAGCAAATGCGAGCCTTGCTATGAAGTCAGACTCTTTCAATTCTTGTGTTAATTGCAGCTTATATGGATGCAGTTTAAGATCCAATGTTAAAATTCGTTGCAAACTTCGTCGCGATAATTGTAAAACAGACGATCTCTTGCGAGTCGACATTTGTGTATTTCCTCGTACTGACTCCATAACTCTCTCAACATTGTCTTCGGTCCTAGATGTTCTTGGGCGACCATTTGCTTGTGGTTTAAATGTTGAACCGGTTTACCCATATTTTAATTAAATTAGCACTCGGAGCTTCACTAATTTGCCGTAGTCCATATTCAGCACAATATAGTCGCCTAGTAGCAATATATGAACGAGAGTTCTCGTAAAATGCGAGTACGCAAAATGCGCGACGCTTCCCGTCGAAGTGATTCATAGCGATTAAAACTCCATGAGCCCGCCAACCCAACGATGTAGGCGCCCCCCCGCCCGCGCCTTTTTTTCTACCCCGCAAAAAAAGATGATGCAATATGCACGCTCTATTGCGCCATCCTGTAGTATACCTTCCCGACGGACACCCTGTATTTTATATTTTATAGTTTGTAAAGTTTTGATGTTTCTTCATGTGAAAGAATTTCAAAAATGTAAGCGTTTCATATTGACTATATTAACGTAATTTCGAATCCTTACATTGTTTTTGCAAAAATATTTGGAGAAAATATATTTGTGTGCTCGTATGATTACTATGAGTGAATTGTTTGTTCCATCTCCATCTGAAACAAAAGCACGAAAAGATAACTAATCACCTTAGCCTATATGTTCAGCCGCCAATTAGCTTTGCTTCCACAGTTCTTAACTTTCATTTTGGCACATTTCAACTTAATCTACGAGTATTTATAAAGGTTGTTGACCAACTGTGTACATCATAGGCTTCTTTTTTTATTTACACAATAGAATTATAATACCGTATCTTTATTTTATAATGAAATATGGAAGCTATACAACAACCAACCAACAACCAACATAAAGCAATAAGAATCAATTGTAAATTCATTAGAATTAAATTATTCTGAACGATCAAATTTGACTTTTATTTATTACAAATGTTCATTGCACAATTTCTGACGAATCACAATTTCTCTCACCATATTTTGGCTTCCGGGTGGCATTTACCTTTACCAACTCTTTTGTTTACATATCAGCGGTAGAAGTCAGATTTAAACTTATATTATATTCTACAGAAGTATTCTGATTCCATCGTTTATACATTTACTTTGTGTCTCTTTATTTCTGGAGAAGAGGTGAAAAGACAATATCTTAAAATCCCTTTAGCATAACAAATGATTTGGCATTTGTTGTTTAGCCAACAAAAGAGCATTCTCCGAAACCTTAAATAATCCTTTTTGGCAATCGTACCTTAATTATTATTTAATTAAAGCATGTGTATGTCTTTTATATTATTTGCAGGTGATCGTAAATAATTTAATCCAATTCTCCTCACACTGAAAACTAATGGGTAAGTTTGAAACTATTTTGCCTACGAATAAGAACTTATGAAAAATATTACATACATAATATAGATAGCAGTTTACTTCCAATTGTTATAATTTTCAGCTAATATAAAACAATATGTCGGCGAGTTCTTACAAGTAGCTAAGACACTGAATTCAATGTGGATACCTTCAGTGATTTGCAATATATTAGATATTTTAGCAGCATACTCCCGTTCTACCACGACCACTAGGGAGATGCACAAAAAATGCATACGGAATTGTTGGGGTCGGCACTCGAATTGTTGCAATTAAATGTGTTGCGATTTTGTCGACAATAATTTTTTTCCAAAGCTTTCGATTTGGAGAAAAATATGATATTGCACGATGGTGCCAACTGTAGCGCGAATAATAGCATCGAATCGGAGAAATTTCACACGCTGCACGAGTGTAACTTGATGGTATTTTGTTCCCATTCTCGGCGTCTCACATAAAGGATGTCCCAACAAGAACGCTAGATTTAAATTTGGCGCCGTTCGAAGTGTCATTGTTTGACATTTGAACAATTTGTTATAGTTTGCTAGTAGAAGGTACGAGGTTAGTAAAACTGGAGCACTACACGAATGAACAACGCATTCTCATTGTGAAATTGAAAGTTTTGCGGCTACAGTTCGCAAATTGCGATCAATTTGGGGTCACAATAATGCTCCAAAAGACACAACTGTAAAGAGATTAATGAATAAATTTGCCAAAACTGGGTCTGTCAGTGATATAAAGACAACAACGCGCCTTCGACCAGGTCGATCGATCGAAAATGTTGCAGCTGTACGTAATGATGTCGCTCAAACTCCATCCCCCTCAATTCGACACTGATCTCAGCAAATTGGTGTCTCCAAATCCACTATGCAGCGAATTTTGACGAAAGATTTGCATACAAAGTTCAATTGACTCAGGAAGTGAAGCCAGCTGACCATGGACAGCGAAGGGAGTTCGTTAATTGGGTATTGGAGAGACAACATGAAAATGCTGATTTTGCCGATAAAATCATTTTCAGTGACGAGGCTCGTGCCCATTTCCATCTTGATGTCTTCGTCAATAGACAGAATTGTCGCATTTGGGGTGAGGAAAATCCTCGAGTGATTCACGAGAAGCAAATGCATCCTCAACGTCTCACTGTGTGGTGTGGATTTTAGGCTGGAGGAATCATTGGACCCTTTTTTATGAAAATGAGGCATGTCAAGCGCAAACAGTCAATGGTGTTCGGTATCGTGAAATAATAACCAGTTTTTTGATGCCTAGAATTGAAAAAAATGAATGTGGAGGGCATATGGTTTCAACAAGATGACGCTACATGTCATACAGCCAGAGAAACAATTCAATCTTGCGTTCTTGTTGGGTCACTCTTTATTTTAATTGATACTTTGGCCTCTAGTGTGGACCATATTGAAAACCTCGCTGGGTTGAGGTCCGACAAATATGATGGTCCTTGTTGTGAAGAGATGATGTTAGCAACTTTTCCTTGCAAAAAAACGTAATGATTAATTATTTGAATAGAAGATATTGAAGAATTTTACAAGTACCGATATAGACATTTGTCCATTTATTTGATTTTAATATTTCTCGTGTTCAATATAAAAGTTTTAAATGATTTGGTTTATCATAAACCGTATTAAAAACGCTTCCTACAAAGATACCATATATGAATAACATTTCAATCACTTGTCCGGCTAAGCAGCTCCTTTAATTCCTTACTGTCTTTGTGTCTCCTTTTCGCATTAATATTGACTTTATCCTGCTTGTCAGCCAACAGTTACAAGAAAAATCCATCAATAAGCCCCTGACCTAATAATGTTTGTTTTCTTTCTTGATTTTGTGAATCCATTTTTTTTTTCGTTGGGATAACTGCAACATTCGACTGACATTCTGCCGCCCCCTTTCTGTAGATATAGTCAACCGTTATCAAAACATGACTTGAAACGGTCCTGTCTTTTGGCGTTTGTGCCACACAATCATATAATGGGCATTATATCAATAAAAGCAAACAGCAGGCAAAACGAAAAAGAAGCAAGAATTCCTCGGCAAATAATTTATTAATGCAACATTTGGAAAACAGCAACATCGACGATAACAATGTGTGTCATCCTCCGGTGCCGCAGCTCCGACTCCACTTCCACAACGATTCATTCATATAAATTCCGGTCACTCTTCTTTTCACTGATCGGAGCGGTCGAACGCATTTTCCTGACAGTGAACGGCAGCGGCTAAAGAAAGATTGCAGCTTTTGTGAAACTGTTGTCGGTTGTGGCCTTATCTTCTTACAGCGCTCTATGAACTGATTGCACCATCAGAAAGAAATCAGTATTTGGGGAGTTGTAATAACAGCAAATGAAACCACACAAGAAGCCGACAAATGAGCTAAATGTATCCGACCAAAGAGCTTTAGTTAATAATGGCCGCCATACAATGGAGGATTAGCCAAAATTATATGAACAGTTTGCCTTCAGTTGTCTGGTTAGTGGCATTGCTGTTTTGAACGTTCAGTTGGCTGTGAAACAGCTTGCAATCAAATATAATTAAAATGCTTAATATCATATAGAAAACAACGGGGACCACATGCGATGACAACATTTTTCTTTAATTTGCTGAATAAGGAAAACAAATTAGATGAACTATTTTTTTGTGAATATTTAGGCCACTTATGTATGCTGATGCAAGTGCAACACAATATAAGGAGTTGTTTGTATCACAATGTAAGAAGAGTGTCATTATAAAGCAAATCATTTATTAGCACTGTTATATACATATGTTGATAGTTTCAGATGAATTTTTTGAGATAAAACACAGAAGTTGGAATGAAACAGAGGGGGACTGAAATACAGGATGGCGCAATAGAACGTACATATTGCATCATCTTTTTCTGCGGGATAGAAAAGGCGTGGGCGGGGGGGCGCCTACATCGTTGGGTTGGCGGGCTCATGGAGTTTTAGTTGCTATGAATCACTTCGACGGGAAGCGTCGCGCATTTTGCGTGCGAGCATTTTACGAGAACCCTCGTTCATATATTGCTACTAGGCGACTATATTGTGCTGAATATGGACTACGGCAAATTAGTGAAGCTTCGAGAGCTAATTTAATTAAAATATGGGTAAAGCGTTTTGAAGAGACCGGTTCAACATTTAAACCACAAGCAAGTGGTCGCCCAAGAACATCTAGGACCGAAGACAATGTTGAGAGAGTTATGGAGTCAGTACGAGGAAATCCACAAATGTCGACTCGCAAGATATCGTCTGTCTTGCAATTATTGCGACGAAGTTTGCAACGAATTTTAGCATTGGATCTTAAACTGCATCCATATAAGCTGCAATTAACACAAGAATTGAAAGAGTCTGACTTCATAGCAAGGCTCGCATTTGCTAATGAAATGCTTAATCGATTTTCCAATTTTGACAATGTCATTTTCTCTGACGAGGCTCATTTCCTTACGAATGAGTTTGGAAACCAAAAATTGTCAAAACTGTCATTGCTGAAACAGTGAAAATCCCAAAATCAAACACCAGAAACCATTGCATAGTCCTAAAGTGACAGTATGGGCAGCAATCTCTGGCAGAGGAATAATTGGTCCTTTTTTTCTTCGAAAATGCGCGGGGCCAAAACGTCACGGTTAACATCTAACGCTATGTTGAGATGTTGGACGGATTTTTGGCTCCAGAAATTGAAAGTTCAAGAATAGTGAATTCCAGAACTTGGTTCCAACAAGATGGAGCTACCTGTCACACATCAAATGACTCCATGGCGGTAGTAAAGCAGATGTTCCCTGGCAGACTGATTTCGAGTAGTCCAGACTTGACGCCTCTTGACTTTTTTTTTGTGGGGATACCTCAAACACAAAGTCTACAGTAATAATCCAAGAAACATCGTTCAGCTCAAGGAGAATATCCGTGGTGAAATGGCAGCCATTACACCAGTATTACTGAAGAAAGTTTTCAATAATTTTCGTTTGCGGTTAGAGGAGTGCCGTCGTAGAGAGGGTCACCATTTAGATGATGTTATTTTTAAAAAATAAACTCCATTTATTACTCTACAATGCCTTAGATTTACATATTTTAACCATAACTTTTATTTAGTTTTTAATCTATTTTTTAAATATGCACGTTCTATTGCGCCACCCTGTACTTGGCAATAATACAAAACGAAATATGTAGTATTGATAGTAGAAGAGCCCTTTTAGACATTTCAAACCATAAGCAAACCGGAGGCACCTCTTATTGGTCCGAACTCCAAATTGGCGGCTTTCCAATTATTAACTCGTAAAAGCTATTAAAGTACATTCCCGTCTTCAGAATTTGGAAAACAAAATATTCTATGGTTTGAATCCTACTTTGTTTTTTCTTGTCTTTTGGTGTCTAAATACGAAGCGTATCCCAAATCGATAGACGTGCCTTTAAGTCCTCTATAACTGCGGCTATCGCGCGTCATTCGTATACAACTTCCCGTCAATGAGTTATTTACATCTGTTGTTACCTAGAGTTGTTTTTCATAAACTATGTAATTTGTTTTGTTTCAATTGTTTGTATTATTTTTTTAATTTTGGTAATAGCAGTCAATATCAAATTAGGAATAGGAGAGCTATAATCCACACCACAACAGAGTCACAGCACGACAAAACTTTTAATCCGATTTGAAAAGGACAGGGGGAATTTCTGTATTATGAAAGAGGCACCAGAACAAGTGTACCAATACCGTCCGTCTTTATTTTCAAAACTAAGAATATCTAGAGCATGATTATATGCCAAATTTAACTTAATTTAATGCAAAAGTTTGTACTTCTAAATTTACTACCTATATATCTGTTATTTGTGTGGGACGTATCGTAAGAAGCGTGTTTAACTGGTCTGTTTTTTCTAAACATTTGCTAGGCTGTAATTTGCTAATCAATACAATGAACAAAAATCTAGATTACTGCCGCCTACCAATTAGAAAATAAGCATCGAATATTGAATTTCAGAAAATCCGACCGTTCGTCTGGTGACAGAAAGGTATGTAAATCGTTAACGTAGACAGCAATATGGGAAAATGAGTATGCAGCTGTATTCGTATACTCCATCGAGAGAAGGCTTACAATGTTAGATGACAAAGCCCGTTCTATTTACCCTGATAAAGACATACATCTCACCAGAAATTGTATTATAATACTCTATAACATATTCGTTTTTCTGTTTGTAACTACACAAAATGCTCTTCTGAGAATTGAGAACAGTGAACGAGTGCGGCACCAAAACTGGCCAACCTAACACAGAAGACACAAAAAAGATAGGAAAAACTTTCCTTATTTTTCAACATAATCTTCTTTGAGCTCGATACACTTTTTCCGACGATATTCAATAGCTTCTATACTCTGCTTATAGTAAGAACTGACAAAGTCCTTAAATCGCAGACTCCACCTCTTCGTTGTTGGCAAATCGTTTACCACCGAGCCATTTTTTCAAGTTTGAAAGTAGAAAGTAGTACAAGGGAGCTATATCTGGCAAATAAGGTGCATGATGAAACAATTCGAACTTTAATTTATTAACTTTGGACATCACAATAGTGGATGTATGAAACGGAGCAGTCTTGTCTTGTCTTCTTCGCCAAATGCTGCCTTTTTCACAATTTCATCGCATAAACGTTGCAATAAATTAGCATAATATTTGCCGTTGATGGTTTTTCTTTTCTGATGACAATCAGAAAAGTAATCCTATTCGCACTCCAAGAAACAGACGCCATGGCCTTGCCTTCAAATGGAACGGTTTTCACCATTCCAGTCCACTGTTTTGACTGTTTCTCAAGTGTACAGTGGTAACCTATGGTTATAAATTGACGAAAAAATTCGGCTTTATTGCTGTGAAACATAGCCAAACACTCTACTGAAGCATTTTCATGATGCTGTTTTGCTCTATTGAAAGCAAGCGCGGCAGCCACTTTTCGCACAGTTTTCTCATCTTCAAATCTTCGGTCAATACACGATGTATAGCACTTTTTGAAATACCTACATGCTGCTAGCTCACGCGACTTAGGCCGACGATAACCTATTTTGTGGATTTTCTTAGCAGCGTCTCACGTGGGTACCTCAATTGATCAAACACTACGCTCGTTCGGCCTTGTGTAAAATCTGATATCCCATATTTTACAGCCTTGAACGAAGGAGCACACAGGCAGAGTAGAATTTAGATCGGCGTTAATATTGTTTGAACTGAAACCTTTCAAATGGAAATATTGAATAATATAACGGTGACCAATGCTTTCCATGTTTACAAATTCGATGAGATGATTTACTTTGATGGCTCAAATAAAAATAATGAACAACGTGGCGCCTTGAAACTTACAATATATGGTTTATAAGATTAGCACTTTTCACTATAATAATTTTTTTTAACTGTTTTGCGACCGCGCACGTAAAAAATGTTATTTTAACGCAACAATAAATGCTAATCCAAAAAAGAGTTTATGATTTCCTTCTTTGAATATGGAAAATATATTTTCAAATAGAAAAGTGGGATTGGAAAAATTTGTCATTAACTAATAAACTTTATATTCTGCTTGCGCTGCAACGAATAGCCATGCATAATATTATTCCAACACATTGTCTGTGCATGAAAACATTTTTAAAACTTGATATTACGTTAAAGTTGTCAATCATACATTCGATTTCAGACGACAGTTGAGAAAGTATTTTTCGATTCTATTTATTTTCGTTCGACCGACCATAGCGCGATGTTTAATGCACGTATCTGCCGTTCGCATAATCGCAGGTTCCAGCCCGCATACAGCCAGATTCAATCCCTCTTATAGCGGTGATGGTCACCTGGACGTATTTGACCAATACTTCAGTTAGTCGACAAGCCTGGTAAATGCTTCTCATCCTGTGACGTTCGGAATTGTCGTTAAACTGTAAGTCCCGCAGAGTGAGTCTAAAAATAGAAAGCGCGTAAGCTCACTGAATGTGAAAAGCTCTCCAATATCTCGTTCGCGAAATGCAAGGGAATTTGGTTTCATTGGCTTCTGCATATAATAAATTAATTGGCGCAGAAGTCTTTCTTCCATATCACTGCCTCGTTATTAACGTACAGGGTGGCAATCGGGACAGTTATTTAAAGATGTTGAAATAGTTTTTTGATATAAAACTGTGCCGAAGGCGTATCTGTTTCAACAGCATTTGTTTTCAGCAAGATGGCCGGACCGGTTATGGCGGAGCTCCAACGAAAACAAATTAATATCCAGAAACTAAACATTCTGCTGGCCCCCAATTTCATCTGACCTGACTGCATTAGACTGTTTTTATGGGGTTATGTCATGCAAGATGTGTACAAAATGAAACCAACGAATTTAACCGAATCGAGGCAGTCCATTAAAACAATAATTAAGGCACTGACTGACTGACTGATCAGGTGTCGTATATTCATGAATGATCACGGAGGTCATTTACGATTTATCATTTTCACAACAAATTAGTTGTATAAAAAAAAGAATTTTCTATCCAATAAAAAAGGTAAATGAAACACAGATAAAAAAAGTTATTTCAATTTCTTATTGCAGTGCAATTGCAATTCAATAATTTTATGAAAAGTTCATCTGTTTGGTGTTTTCCAAAAGTTTGATAATATTTTTTGATACATCTTAATGTGCAGATTGGCCCACCATAATCAGCTATTGCCTGTTTAAAATTTGAAAAATTTGGTTGATTTTTACGTAATTTACTAACATCTTTTTGATGTTATGTTTTTATTACTTGGAAAATGATACGTACGTAAGGTTTTCTCAAAAGGTGTAGCTTTGTTCTTCTAGCGTTGTCTTTTGTCATGAATATTGAAAATCTATCATTTAATAAAATGCTAAAGCCAAGATTTGTCAGCACTTTGATTTGTAAATGTGAAAAGTGATTTTAATTCAAATATGCTGATACCACTTTAATATTAATCTGAAAAAATTTTTCTGAAATTACATTATATTAACATCTTAAAGAGGCCTTAGAAATGTAAATATTTACGCATATGTGAAAGGTTCTCCTATATATATATGGAACTAGGATCAGGCGGAGAAACTGAAGACTGTTTCCAGATTAGAAAATATTTTGGCTTAAGGAATTTCCTTTAGAAGTTTGGTTTCCAAAGTAGAGTGTTGTCGAAAGAACTGCAAATGCACGCTCATATAGCAATTTCCTAATTTTTTCTGCGGTATACCTCGAAAAGTACAGAAAATGTAGCAAAACCTCTAACATCTTTAAAGTCATTATATCTTTGATAGTAATCAATTTATTTCGCCCCCACTGCGAAAACGTTATCGGCAGATGTAACCTTCGAAATTAGGCGAAAATTTAAAATTTTTCGATATTTGTAATGTTCTACCTCGAAAAATTACTATTGTTTTTCAGAAACTGTTTCGTTTTTATAGTGTCATCATATTAATCATAATCATTGCCAAAAAAAATTGTGTCATTGATTCTAGTTTTCCCTAAAAAGAAATATTGGTCAATATATAACGCTTCTTTCGTCTAAATGTCTCCTTTTCCTGATAAGCATTTATTTATAACATATCGATCTAAAGATGATCCGATCGATCTGTGCAGCAAATTCTAAAAAGATTGTGCGATGTGCTACAAATACCCGTTTACGCAATGCACCATATAATATTGCACAATTTTATTGAGATAATAGCAAATGTGTGCCTCAACACACGAGACGAGACGGATAAATTCGATTACAGTGGCAGCAAAATAGCCTCCAGGCGCATCTGCACTGCTGGTGGAAACTTGTCATTATCATAACATTAAAAGCATCCCATAAGATGCTGCTTTCAACTCGTAAAGTGTGGGCAGTTGAATACATGTGGTACTGCGAGGAATCAAAAAGAATTCTTGCTAATCACGAATGATTCGTAGAGGCAGAAGTGGAAGAATATAAGAAAAATTGAAACCATGAAAATCAATGTAGCACATTGCAGAATACATCTACACACAAAGCGAAAACAATTTCATCTGATCGATTTTTTTTTTATTTATTTATTTATTTTTTTTTTTTTTTTTGTTTTGTGAAATGTTTACACCGTCTGCAAATTACAGTGGTTTGTACCGGCGTGAAGGTCTAATCCATGGTATCAAGATAACGATACAATTATGCGAATTTAAAATTATGTACGACAAGTCAGGCTATAAGGAATTTTAATTCGTTGTCGCCACACTATAAAGTAGGAAGTTTCATCGGCTTCCAAAGTTTATTTGCAAAAACCGTAGCTTTTAATTGTTTTTTATCCTCTTGAAATGTGTCCGATACGGTACATAAAATACTTGCAGAAATATTTAAATAAAAACATATTAAATAATGTAAAATATTACTTTCATTCCTTGTATACCCGTAAATTTTTCATTCACCCATTCAATTTCCACTGTCCACCAGATTAGAATTGAAGAAGAGTAAATATACATTCTGTCAAAAAATAGCGAGAGAGATACTGACACGGCATTTCAGCATGGTCTGGTGTTTATTTATTTATTTATTTATTTCTGACTTGTAATTTAAAGCCTTCCGGCCAATTACAAGTAAATTACAATATGCAACAATTCATCTATTAGATTGAATCTGCTCAATGTAATGAGTTAAAAAAAAAACATGTAATAAAAATTAAATATAAAATTTATAAAAATATATAAAATTATGATCATTAAAGACATCATTAAAGACAAAAAAAGTATGAAAAAAAGACTAATTCAAAAGTTAGAAATTAATCGGTATATAATCTGGAAATATAAGATAATCGGTATGTAATAAAGGCTGCTCACAGTTTATTTGAAAACAAAATTTTACAGTAAAGCCTGAAAGTGTTGTAGAATATGCCTTTTGTAAGAATCAGGACGTAATTTAAAACTTTTTAAATGGCTTGGTAGGTAATTGTAAATTCGAGCTACTCTTACTACAAAAGCACGACCCATGAGTGTGGTTATCTTAGGAATAAAAAGCTGCTTATTACGAGTGGAATGTGAAAAATTAACTAAATTAAAAAGAAATTGAATACTACACAATCGAACAACTTTATAAAATAACAACCAAGACCTAAAATCTATATAATTTTTAAAACTACAACCCAAGAAACGCTTAACATACGGTGTTATATGAACACGACGCCTCAGTGAATACAAATATCTCATAACTCTATTAAACGCCATCTGAACTTTCCTCATATTTTGTTTATTAGTGCCACTATATAACTCTAAACAATGTAGAATACTAGGCATGATATAAGCATGAACCAATTTCTCCTTAATCGATCTGGGCAACACTAAATCAGTATTATAAAATCTTCGCAGTGAATAATTTAAACATCGGACTACATTATCCAGTTTATTTTTATTTTTTTATTAGTTTACTAGCCGACCCGGCAAATGTTGCTTTGCCTTCAAATTTTAGCAGGAGCAGAAATAATTGCTTTTTAATTTGTAGTTTGTATAGGAGGTACCACTCCCCATTGTCCAATCCCGCCCATATTTGCAGCAGCACTTAAGATATGTAAACCAAACCGATGTACCAAATTTTGTTCAAATACCGTAAGCAGGAGCAGAAATAATTGATTTTTAATTTTTTGTTTGCATGGGAGGTACCACGCCCCTTTGTCCAATTGGACCGAATTGTAAATCTAAACCATCCCGGGCACCACCCAGACGCATATACAAAAATTTATGCAAAGCGGTCCAGCCGTTTAGGAGGAGTTCACTGACAACGCCCGTACAGTAGAATTATATATATAAAGATTTACACAACTCAATGTTGTCAGTTCGCTTCAAAAGCTTTCTTAGGTTTTTACGATGGTTCTTTATTTGGTTCAAGATCGTTTTTCTATTATCAAATGTTTATTATTGATAATAGATTGATTATATTGATGCAGTTCACAATATCATGGATAAAATCTCTGAAGATGTTACACTGAGCTTAAAGTGTATCGGCTTTATCAAACTAACATAAACATATGAGTGGTACAGTGTATTCAAAAGCGGTTGTGGCGGTTATCAACGTATTTAATTAAAGTTAACATCGACAAAGTCAACGAAATAGTAACGAATCAGTTCGTCATTTTATGTTACTGTTTAGGTACGAAATGCATAGTCGCTCGACTATTTTTGTACGATCTGAATTTTCATCAAAAACTCAACCCCATAAATGTCGCTGAAAACATGTCAATTTCACCCCTACTTACAAACCAGTTCCAGGATGACTTCCAAACTAATCCGATACCGCGTCAAAATCGATCAAAAGGTAAAGCAATGTTTACTATTTTGTTTTCTTATCGCGGTGTAGTGCAAACCGAATTCTTGCTAGAAGACCAGATGGTAAATAAAAAACACTAACTGTTCGTTACGCAGCATTTGAAATGGGAAATTCTTGGAAAACCCTAAATTTGTGGAAAGAAAAATGATGAATATTGGGCCAAGATATCATCTCACTAGATTATTATTATGATCAAATTTTGGTTTGAACATTGAACAAATTATATCGAACAACCACCATATTCACCTGATATGGTCCCAAATGGCTTTTTTCTCTTTCCAAAAATAAAATTATTACATCGAGACATCCGTTTTTAATCGAACCCGCGGAAACTGAAGTCTTTCGCGGAAAATGTATTTTAACAATTTTTTCATGATTGATTTATAATATTTATCGGTGTAAGTGCATTTTTTTCAAAAAGGCCCTACTTTGAAGATGGCACCATAAGCTTCAGTGAATAATAAATATTTTGTATTTCATTGACCATTTCCCGGAACTTATTTGACAGAATGTATAAAACAAAACTGTGAGTATCAATGGTGCCATACTGAAAGCATTTCATCATGCCAAAGGCTTGCGAAATTTACAAAGCAAATTAAACAATTAAAAAAATATAATCAAATTAAAAAAAAATACAAAGTTTAAATTTCATCTGTGGTACAGGAAATATTGAGTTTCCTTTGCTGTTTATCCACTTACTTAATTGGCGACTGTAGTATAAATTTCTAGCCTTTGTGGCACATAATGAGTAACATAAAAAAGAATTCCAAACACCTCTCTCTTCTGCGCTTCCAATTTACCACAAAATGTTCCGATGTAGCCTAGCCTAGTTTCGATGTGAGCTATGGACTCCTTTCTGCATCGACAATTAGAACTTACTGACTGATGTAATTTGATTTTTGTTTGTTGTCAAGAGGCATTGTCATTAAATGACTTTCACAGTCAATAATGTTATAGTATCTGGTTGGTAGCAATACTTTTCTCATTATTTCGAGGCTGACATCAATTATTTTATCCAAGCCAGAGAAAACAAAATCCTGCATCATTCCAAAGTTAACATTTATACAGCGTCCCAAACGAGCAGAATATTGATTAATGGAAGCAAGTAATTTGGACTTGTTCTCATTAATCACCAAACCCACTTTAGGCGATTCCTTATCCATATTTGAGAAGGATGCAGAAACGTATTCTACCAATGATGTCAAAATCATTATTGTATACAAGCATCATATGGGTTTTGTTAAGGATTGTATCTGTCATATTTACAGCATTACGATATTAATATAAAATATATTGAAGAAATAATACTGTAGCCCTGCCTAATGCTTTGGCGTAAAATGCAATTTTGTTTCGGGGCAAAATGTTTATTTATATTATCGTTTAAAGCCATTCCACAAAGTCGTTTCCACTGCGAGGGAAAGAAATAAGTTTTACCGAATCGGGATGTTGAAGTTTTATAGCCGCTCCAAATATTATACGTGTTAATTTGTTTGCGCTTCTTTGGGTTAGAGCTTTTGTTCTTCACTGCTATTTCTGAATCCTTGGGCAGCATTTTTCAATTCTTCAACAGAATGTTCTGAAATCAGAAAACTGGTTTTCTAATTCTATAAACTAAAACTATATGAAATCGTCAGTTAATCGTCATGCCTTGATTCCAATCATAATATTTCGTCACTGTCATGCTACCTGTACTATCCTGCTTTCTTAAGGCTTTCAAGCGGTCTTCTGTGGAAAGAAAAAATGATATGTGGTAGATGCTACATGGGCAACTTTTTTTTTCCTCAAATATTTTGCCTATATAATTTTATTTTCCAATATTTACATAATATTACAAATATTATGTCTTCCAAAAACACTATTGTTGGATGAATGCTATAAGGAATTATTATTAATGCTGCGCCGGGATATGATGGTATTATGTCAAAAATAGTAGTTCAATGTAGTAATTTGTCTCCAGTATTAATGACCATATTTAATAGAATAATTGCAAGCGCAAAATATCCTGATAGTCTCAAAATTAGTAAAATTATTCCTATTCCGAAAATTTCGAATATCGTCCTATTGCAATTTTGTCTGTAATAGATAAAATTTTTGAAAAATTATTGCATAAGAAGTTGTTGGATTACGTAAATCAAAATGAATATTTGTACAAATACCAGTTTTGATTTAGAAAAGGATGTGGAACTGAGGAAGCTGTGATCAATGTGGTAAACAATCTTTGTGATGGTTTGGATAGTGGTTTTCATGGCGTTGCAGGCTTGTTTTTAGATTTTTCTAATGCATTTGATCTTGTGGATCATGATATACTGCTGGAAAAGCTATCATATTATGGAATTGTCGGCAAGGAATTACAACTCTTGAAAAGCTGTTTATATGACAGAAAACAATATATACAAGGAGTGCCACAAGGTAGTGCCTTGGGACCATTTATTTAAATGATTTAATTAATTTAAAGTTGAATGGCTGGTTATATATGTTTGCAGATGGTATATGTTTATTTTATCCATATAAATATGATCTGGCTTTAAAAACCATGATGGATAGAGACATATCATTAATTTTCAAGTTTGTGAGAATAAAAAAATTACTACTTAACGCAACCAAAACTAAACTAGTTCGATTTAGACCACGCTCGCATGGAATGGAAAACAATTTCAGTATTTTTGTTGATGGTATGACAATCACGGAAGTTTCTGAAGTGAAGTACCTGGGTGTGACATTACAAACTAATTTAACCTGGGAAAGTCATATCACCAATGTTAAGAATAAAATTGCTCCTGCTATTGACATTTTATATAAATTAAAATACATTTTGAATAAAAACACTAAGCCACTTGTTTTCAACTCACTCGTTCAAAGTCATTTAAATTATTTAGCAATTGTACATGGTCACAAAAATACTGTTGCTTTAAAAAGTTTACAGCGGATGCAGAATAAGGCACTTAGAAATATTTTTGATTTATATATTTGATTGAATTTTCACAAAATCAAACTAATTTTCGCACAAGAAATTGTAATAATTTGAAAGTTGTAAGGTGCAGATTAGAGACCACTAAACATTATATAGAATATTTGGGTATAATTTATCAATAAGCATTAAAAATGTAAATAATATATCTACATTTAAAAAGAATGTGAAGGATTACTTAAAACAAAATTTGCAGGTGCTTTTTATGTAATTCCAATGTTTTCAAAAAATTATGAACTCTTAACTAATTAATTACCAGAACTCAATTGGTAATATATTTACTTGAAATTATGTATTGCAGTTAGCGTACACGTGAAACTTGTTGCCAGCATGCCTCAATAATGCCCTCTGGCGCTGAGGCCAAATATTATATTGTTATATATTGTACAGAATTTTAAATAAACCTAGTAAGAGGAATGTTTCCAAAAAAAAAAAAAAAAAAAACGTGTCACTGTGTGGTGTGGATTTAGGGCCGGAGGAATCATTGCACCTTTTTTTTATGAAAATGAGGCATGTCAGGCGCCAACAGTCAGTGGTGTTCGGTATCGTGAAATGGTAACCAGTTTTTTCGTGCCTAGAATTGAAGAAATGAATGTGGAGGACATGTGGTTTCAACAAGACGGCGCCACATGTCATACAGCCAGAGAAACAATTCAATTGCTGCATCAGTCATTTAAATCTTGCGTTCTTGTTGGGATACCCTTTATTATTTACCACGTTTCCCAATACCAGCTTGAAGAAATTTTACTACACTTGCCGATTATTCGACTACTCGAACCCATGTTCATACGCACGATAGTCGCGTATAGTAACCACTTCCGGTTTTTGAAGAATGAGTATTCTTTGCATTTGGTTGATTTGTTTAATATTTCTCCAAGCCACTGTGCACCTTGAAAAAGAAAATATACTTCTTTGGCACGTGAAGTTAAAACCAAACGAAACAATTGCTATGATAGTAATCATTTGACTTTTTAACGATAGGTTTGGTTATGTATTTATGGCATATTAAATATTTTTAACTGTCAATACATTTCTGTTTCTTCTCCGTGCTCTCATGTTAACGTTTAGCAAAATGTTTCCAACAAATACCAGAATCAATATGCTTGGGAGTACCCGAATGAATCGGAAAGGCGCATGCGCCAAAACAACCAAATAAAATTACAACCATACATAGAGATAATCAAATGTTTTACCATGTTCCAGCATATGTATGTATGTACAAAACCGTCAATTCTCCTTTAACTGATGGTTGGTAGCTTGAGATGTTGCTGGAACTTCAATAATAACATATAGATTCTGATATGGCACAGTAGAGAGAATCGTGTAATGATGGGTTTGATTTTTAACACATGATCGTGGCCGTACACCTTCATTGCCCTCATCGTCATCGCCAATTGTGCCTTCGCCACCACCATTCGACAAGTGAATTATGTACTACAGTTGCCAGTAGCGAGGAAAGATAGGGGAAAAAAACTTTATAGCTGATAAGAAGACCCTGCATTGAAATGAATACCTATATTTTGCTATGAAATTGATTTTATTTCGGGTAATTTATAGATTGACTACAACTAAAAGACAGTAAATAGTCGAAAAGCCAAGTGCGGTTCTATTTGAAGTGTGACATCCGAGGTTTGCGAAATAATGATAGGAAATTGCTGAAGTATCTACTCCCGTAGTATCCCGACACTTATCAGCTAAGTGTTCGAAAAGAAGTATAAACAAGACGAATATGCAATTACTCAAATAGATTATAAATGTACTTTTCTGTTTAGTTAACTTATGACGAAGTGTGTAGCATTATAATTAAAATTGCTTCTTCCCATTTGTAAAAATAAACTCAGTCATATAGATATCAAATTCGCATAATACAAATCGACTGTATCGACAAATATATCGACAGACATAATTGATTTGTCACCTATCGTTGTTGATGCAGCTGCACCCCTTCTAAGTCGAGTCCAAAGTGAACCCCAAAAAAAAAATTAAATCTGAAATTTAAATCAATCGGAACTTTTGGTATTATAATAATATTTCAAATTAGTGGTGTGAATCAAGCTTATTCTTTCTTGTTGATGTTTTTCAGGTAGCTACGTTATGGACAGAAAATCCTCTATGTTTAGAGTAAATTATAAAGCAGCAATTTCAACCAGACATGCTTCCTGGCCAGAGGTCTGCTTATGAATATAATTCCAGATGTTAAAAATATCGGGTGATTCGGAAAGTTCGTTCGGTTTTTAAAAGAAATTTATTTACAAATTTATATACAAGTAAACAATTATTTTAACCTATTATGTAATCTCTTCCTTTTTTAATACCTTCTTCCCACCCTTTGTGAGCTTTTTAATTCCTCTCCCATAAAACACGAATGGTTTTTCTGAAAAAAAGCGTTCAATTCGATTTTTCATTTCCTCGTCGTTATGGAAATTCAAATCCTTCAAGTGGTTGCTCGGACTGCGAAATAGGTGATAGGCGGGCGCTGCGAAGTCTGGGAGTACGGTGGGAAAGTTAAAATTTCCCATTTAAGCTCTGAAAGTTTCTGACTGATCCGCAAGGCGGAGTGAGGGCGGGCGTTGTCTTGATGGAAGATGACGTCCCCCCAGTTGATGAGCCTCGGTTGTTTTTCTTCTATCTATCTAATTGTGCGATATAGTAATCGTTTGATTTGTTGGAAGAAGCTCAAAAAAGACTACACCTATGACATCCCACCAAATCGACAACATTACCTTATTGGGCTGAAAGCTCGCTTTAGAGGTAGATTGAGGAAGTTCATTTTATTTTCCCCCATGAACTTTTTCGCGTTACATTGTTGTATACCATCCATTTTTCATCACTTGTGATGAGGTTCTTCAGAAAAAGGTGTCTTGTTATTTCTTATCCTTAGGTTATCGCAGACTTCAACGCGATTCAAGCGGTTGGAGAGTAAGGCCACACACCGAGGTTGCTCACAAATCCGAGCTCTTTTATGACCCCATAAACCGTTGAGACAGATTTTTTTTTTTTTTTTTAATTATTTCAGCTATTCCTTTAACTGTTGCACGGGGATTAACAATACTTAAATCTCTCACCTCCTCAGAAACAATTTCTTTTGGTCGTCCTGATCTGGGAGTGTCTGTTACGGAGAACAAACTTTATTTTTCGGCTGGCTTTGGCAGCCGTTTTTCTTTTTCGGAAACAGTACAGCACAATATGCGTAAAATGCTGTTTTTCACTTATTTTTTTCCACTTTTTACAACTTTTTTTTTTCAAAACGCTATAACCACTCGTGACTAGAACGAGAACACATGCAAACAATAGTAAACAGTTTAGAGAAGGGATGGGAGGAAGTTATGATAGTGTTTGAAGGAACTCAAACACGTCATTAGAAGTGACATATGGGGAACTAACGAATTAACCAAACGAACTTTTCGAACAATCCAATATTATTATGGAATTAGTCGTCCAAACAAACTTGTGACGTGTCATTTTGACATTAATATACGCTAAATCTGGATTCGGGTTCAGCTTTACCTTACCTTTCTTGATATGAAGATTATGACTGCAATATAAAAAGGTGTTATTTTATAAGTGATGAATGGGTAACTCCTATTAAGCAGAAAAAGCGCGGTGGAATCAACCATTACCAAAAGAGTATAACCATATTTCTGTTCTTTGCTTATCGGTTTCCTTGTTAAAAGAATTCCACCGTTTTTACAACTACAATATGGATTTAAATTTATTCTTAGTTTTCATATACAAGTACTCTGCTCACAAGAGTAGTAAAACTCTCCTGCGCTTTTCTAAACAATCTAAACCAAAGAACTACATATTCAGAATCAATAATAATATTTTATTATTTCTGGAAAATATAAGCGTAATCACTAAAAAGAAACTATCTACTTCATTGTAAAACTGCAAAGATAACTAACAAAGATTGCCCACAAAGCCTAAGCGAAAAAAATATCTAACTCTAGGAATTTCCTTCGTCTGTTATATTGCTATTGTCATAATCAACAAAAAAAACGTTTTTTAAGATTAAACATTCCTCTTTTCCAAACCAAACAAACACATCATATATTTTCTTTTTCAAAAGAGAAAAACAACCTGAAAAATCATTACAATATGACCATATCTGCAGCTATCATAATGGTTAAAAAAGACCACCTTCAAACTGTTTACCATACGTCCGCCTACTGACATCTAACACTACTGCATGTTATGCACATACGAGTATGCACGTTCGTGTGTGTATCCATCTGTCTACGTATTATTTGGAAAAGTTTTGGGAAAGCCATTCAATATTGTTACAAACATTTCGTTGTGTGGTTATTTAAGGATTTCTGTGAGAACTCCCACAAACTACGCATTGGCAGAGGGTGGAAATGCCAGAGGTTTCACTTGCTCGCCTAAATTCAATTAAAGCAGACAATGCCGCGTTTTGTTGCTTAGACACCTGACAAGCGTTGTAATTTTTTGCCGCCGCAGTATATGCAGTTAAGCGGTAACGTACGTTCCATGTTAAGGCAACAAGTGTTTTTTGCTTTCTGCGCTTTTTTTTTTTTTTTTGGAATGATACTGTATGTCAAAATATCTGTCTTTCATTTTGAGCTTAGGAATGTTGAAATTAGGTCACATACTATCAGTTTACAAAAGAAATCCTAATGGAATGTTGGGCAATTAATCAAATGACTTAAGAAATGAACGCTGGGCGGAGAATTATAAGAAGTGTCAGCTAACATAGCTGTAATTAATATTGCAAGATATTCACATTCAACAGCCTTCACCTCACATTGTCCTTGGTCTATAAATTTTTCATTATAATTACATTAAATAACTTCCCCGTTTAGCAAATGTGGCTTAAATTGAAATATGCAAAAAATTTCAGTAATCGAAAGCCTATCAATTTTGGAGATGTATTACAAAAGATTTTCCTATTGGGAATTGAAAATGCTTTTAAGGGTTTTTTTTTTTTTTGATGAGACTTGTTTTACAAGGAATTGGTCGCTATCTGCACATTGTATTTAAATATGAGAAATTTAACGAAAATTCGGCTATAACAAAATAATTCCCAAAAAAGAATGTCAAAATATTTCCATTTTGGTTAAATTTGTTTGGCATTTATTTTATTCCAATATTTGAAAATAATGAAATAATGTTATTAGCGACCATTAATTTTAGTTATTAATATGGAATATTTCATTTATCTTGATACTTTTAGAGTCGGCTATAATAATTACACAAGACTCATCTGCACTAGTGTTTGTCATATCTATGTACATGTTATGTCGTCAAAAGAGAGCATAACGTATTTTTGAACAATGTATTTCAATCAGGTTTCAGACTGACACTAATTATTCATCCAACGACCAAACCGAATCAGATAAAATCTTCCAATACTACAAAACTATAGTTCTAAAGTACATTAATTGTTGATCAAAACAAATAAAATCGGTATGTCATCGAATATTGAGAAACCTCCAGGCCATAATCTGCATCAAAGAGTTACTTTTTCCGATTGGAATGACTTTTTTGCAATCACATATGGGTTATCGGAGCCCCATAAGCGATAATTTTGCTTGTTAATGTAACCACCGATTGAATAATAAGCTTCATCGCTGAAGAAAATGTTGTTCGATTGAAATTCCACGTTTGAATCACCATTTGTGGTAAGTTTTTGAAAACCCTATATTACAGGAATCACGTCTTCTAAGTTACAGTTATCAATGCCTACGCAGCGCCCCAAAAAAGTAGACTATTTTCTCATCGAAATTAATAACTTGATTTTGCTTTTTGCCATTTTAGCTGACTGCTACTCAAAGCTTGAGAAGGTTGCAATAACATCCCGCAATTTTCTGTACCATCAACGACAGTAAATAACATACGACTTTTGTGGAAAATGACACCACTCATACTTACGGCAGCTTTGCTCATAAACTGCAAAAAAATGTTGAAGAAGTCGCACGATAGTGTGTCGCTCTTTGTAATAGCTCAGTACGATTTTGTTTATCTCTATTGAAGAGTTCGTGCTGATCAGTGTTGTTCCACAAGATGTATAGCAATATTTGTGGCATACAATTGTGGAAGACTGCTCTATAGTCATGGAATTTGTATATGTCCATCTAAAGCCAAATCGGGCTTAAGAGCTGATGAATGCTCATTATCAACCCACCAGCACAAGTCTTAAATATATCTGCCGGCAGAGCATCAGCTTTTATGCTGCTATTCTGATCTCATATCATCTAAAACTAATGCTTATAAACTGAGAACATTTTGAAGGCCCGAATTAAGTTTTGTATTTATCAAGCCTTTAAATCTTAGCTCACTATTCAAATCAGGTAGTACATCATTAAATTCCATATTCTGTTCAGCACAATTCTGTAGATTGTAAATTGTACGATTTTATTAGGTTTTCCCAAAGCAAAAACAATTTATCAAAACGATGTTGATAGTTTTCCCCTCGATATTTTAATGCTATCCTCCTACATAGTTTCGAGCATTTGGTAGTTAATATTTGGGAAATAAGTACTTGGTTAATTCTGTAAAATTTAACGAATTTTT
Source organism: Philornis downsi (assembly GCA_019455685.1). Lineage (NCBI taxonomy): Eukaryota > Metazoa > Arthropoda > Insecta > Diptera > Muscidae > Philornis > Philornis downsi. The sequence continues at coordinate 872,723 of JAHXMU010000140.1, read as the reverse complement.
GTAAAATGTACGAAAAAATAGCTTTTATTTATTAATAATTTTCAATTTTAACATGTTTACAAATGATTCATTGAAAGTATTGCCCATCGCTAGCTACTATTTTTTACTATCTTTCTGGCAAAGCTCGAATTCCGTCACGGTAAAACTGTTCATTTTTGAGGCTACCCAAGAATCCAGCTATTAATTGATGTCGTCATATAACTGGAACTGCTGCAATATCTGGAGAATATGGCGGATGAGCTACGACTCCCCATTTAACGGGCTTGGCCACGTGAAGCCGAGCATTGTCATGCTGAAAAATCACTTTTTCGTGCCTCTTCTCGTTTTGTGGGCGTTTCTCCCGCAGAGCTCGGCACAATCGCATTAATTGAAGTCGATACCGATCCCCAGTGATGGTTTCATTTGGTTTTAGGAACTGGTAATAAATAACACCGACCTGGTCCCACCAAATACAGAGGATAACCTTCGCAGCATGAATATTCGACCGAGACAACGACGTAGAAGCATGACCGGGGCGCCTCTTTGAATTTCTTTTCTTTAGATTGCTGCAATGAATCTATTTTTTCATCACTCGTTACAATACGATGAAGAAAACCCTTCCTTTTTTGTCGCTGAAACAGTTCACAGGCGAAAAAAACGACGCTCAACGTCCCTTGGCTTCAACTCCTTGTTCCCAACGCATTCAATCGTTTGGAGATGTCTTGGCGGGTAACTCCTAATACTGAAGCAAGCTCTACCTGCGTTTGATATGGATCCCCATCAAGCTATGCCGTCAATTTAGTGTCTTCGATGGTTTTTCGTCTTCCTTCACGCGAACGGTCGTTAACATCAAAATCAGTGTCTTTAAAGCGATAGAACCAATCTCGACACGTTGTTTCACTTAAAGCAGCATCTCCGTAAACGTTTTAAAGCTCTCGATGAGCTTCAGCCGCGGGTTTCTTCGATTAAAAGAAAAGAATCAATACTTGCAGTATATGACGATTATTTGGCACAAAATCATAAATATTCACTCAACCAAAAGAATATGACGTCAAAATAAAATCACTATTGTGTCGAGGCGGTATGTTTGCCATATGCCTAAGCTTGGCTCAAGTCATGGCAGAATCGACTAGCATTTACAGCTGGCGCCCTCTATTAGCAAACAGCGGGAACTTAGACGCGCAACTAATATTTTCGATCTACACTTGGTAACTTGAACGTCATTTAATTTATAGTAATAATTTTAGGTATTATCTGATATACTTCAACCCACAGTCCTTGAAAAAATTTTTTTATGCAATAGTTCTCTTCCTAGATCCGGATTCAGCATTCGATAGTCTGTAGAAATGACTTTATGCGATTAAATAATTCTTGAAAATTCTTTAGTAAATCAGAATTTCGACAATCCATCACAAATTACTCGATGTAACAAGGATTTCGGATTTGTCTCCAATGAAATTATTATCATAGTATAATTTACAAACGATTTATGTACATAAATACGCAAAGTAATACCCATACCAATGTAGCATCTAGAGAGTATTTCGGCGTTTGGAATAAGTTTGAATTTTGCCTAAAATTGTATGCTAAATCGTAATCTTTCAAGTTACACATATGGGATCTTTTTGAACGGCAAAGATACTCAGCATGTTGAAAAAATCTCTAAATTTCATGCACCGATTTATTAACCCATTGATTTATTTGCTATTATTGCTCGGCACAAATGCGCCATATATATACCTCTACGACCCGTAGGTGAAAACGTATACCATTTTTGTAATAGAAGTTTTCCAAAACTTTTAAAGTTTCCTGTAAGCAGCGACTTATATAAGAACAGAACTTTCTTCATACCTTATTGAACAAACATTTCGCCTGTTGCTCCGTACATAAATCATTTGCTCCATTGATACATAATTGTCACAATAGAAGCTTAAAATTACTCTTCTGTCCACAATAAATCATATAACCTACTGACACCATGTAGAATCTTATGCATTGATACGTCCAGTCTTCCTGTACAAAACATTCAATAATAGTTCCATTTTTTTTTCTCGAATCTGCGTATTAATATTTAGTTCACTTGCTGTTTGCATAAATTTTTTGTAGAAATAAATCTCACCTCTTTTAGTAAATATCATTTTAAAATTCCACAATGATTCTAGGCCTTTCATTACTAATTCATCATTCACAAATTCATCACTAGAAGAAAAAGGCGTAAGAGATTAACATCCATAACCAATATTACAACATTCCATAACAGAAATTGAATACATAACACGGAACACCATCACTTTGACTCATTGCATAATACGCCGGGGCATTACTGAACATTGTGCTGAAGACAAAACACTCACACAATTTTCTCAAAGGCCGTTGTAATATTTAAGTATCGGCTGGCAAAAAAAATCTTTGAATTATTGATAAGTTAATATGCAACAGAGGTGACCCAAATAATTTGTTAGAGGCTTAGAAAAATCCAATGAATGAAACAAAGTCCATTGAAATACAATGAAGAACAATGATAAACGACACGCGAACGTGTTTAGAACCAAACCGAACTGGAAACTATGATGAGGCACGGCACAATGAAGTCTCGTAGTGGCAGGCTACAGTATGATCTACAGAGGCGATGAGGCATGACTGTGACTGTGTGTTTGTGTATGTGAGGCTGCCACAGTTTGTGGCACTAAAGTGTGTAAAGAATTATGAAAATGTTAATTTTTATTTAGCACGGGATGAGGTTTCAGTGGAAAGATTTTTTTATATCAAAACTTCTGAAAGTGACCACAAGCGAAATGTCAGTTATGCCACAGATACACAATAGTTGTACAGCAAAGAAAATAAACCAAAAATTATGAAATATTTGTTACATGGTGACCAAAGTCGAATGCGCAACATCCTTTAGGGAATGCTTTAATACTTTCATACTTTCATACTTGAATACTTTCATACTTGAATGCTTTAACACTTTAATACTTGAATACTTAAATATTTGAATACTTGAATATTTGAATACTTGAATACTTTAATAGTTGAATACTTGAATACTTGAATGCTTGAATACTTGAATACTTGAATACTTGAATACTTGACTACTTGAATACTTGAGTACTTGAATACTTGAACACCTGACCACTTGAATACTTAAATACTTCAATTCTTTAATACGTTAATACGTTATTACTATAATATTTCAATACTTTAATACTTTCATACTTTCATACTTTCATACTTTCATACGTTCATACTTTCATGCTTTCATACTTTCATACTTTTATACTTGAATACTTGAATACTTTAATACTTGAATATTTGAATACTTGAATGCTTGAATACTTGAATACTTGAATACTTGAATGCTTGAATGCTTGAATGCTTTCATACTTGCATACTTTCATACTTTCATATTTTCATACTTTCATACTTTCATACTTTCATAATTTTATACTTTCATACTTGAATACTTGAATACTTGAATACTTGAATACTTAAATACTTGAATACTTGAATAATTGAATACTTGAATACTTGAATGCTTGAATACTTGAATGTTTGAATACTTTCATACTTTCATACTTTCATACTTGAATACTTCCATACTTTTATACTTTCATACTTGAATACTTGAATACTTGAACACTTGGATACTTGAATACTTAAACACTTGAATACTTGAATTATTAAATATTTAAATATGAAGATATCTAACTGAGCAAGTGAATCTAACCACTCTCATTAACCATCATTACCTCCTTAAATGTACTACAACGAAATGTAAAGCACGCTTTGGTTTCAGGAATATCAGCAAACAAAAAGAATGAAATAGTTAAGTCATGAGCTTGAACTGATTGCATATCTTTAGTCCATTTTTGTTGTTGTTTCCACTGCCGTCTTACCATTCCATTTTTATTTATAGGCGACAGCTCGTGTAGGCGTTTAACGGTTTTAAACGCTTTTGAATCGCGCTCATTCAGTCGCACTTCAACTATACAGTAAGTAAAGTGAAGCTGGTATTCAACACAAATAAGCGTCAAAATAGGCGTGTAAACTATTAAATATTTGCTAAGCGCAAAAAACAACGCCAAAATTTAGATTACCACAGCAAATCCACATCATGATTTCGTACAAAGGTAAAGGAATTTGTGTGGAAACACCTAACAAATAGACGGCTACTACCCCTCAAACCACATTTCGGGCTTGGTTGTATGCTATAATGAGCCAGAGCGAAACGGTCTATTGAACTTGACATGCAAATGTCATAATTATGACAAAGAAATATTACAGACATTTTAAGATATGCTGAAATGATAGATTGAGTAACATTTATCATCGCTAATTTAATGTGTAGCCCACATCGCACCCTCTTCAGCCTAACGTGTTAAATGAATAGCAAATGCTGAATTTGAGTTTATTGTTGTATACAAAAGACTTAAGACACATATATGATTGATGAAGAGCAATAGGTGAACATAATGGAATAAGCAGAGACAATAATGTCCATTTATAGACAGAAGATTTTTACTTAAATTTGTCGATAATAATGCGATATGATTACATTGCTTAATTGAATAGAATTAGTTAAAACTTTTCATTATAAAGAGCCCAAGGAAAGTTTTTTATGTGGTATTAGATTATATTGCTATGGAGTATTTCAATATCAAAAGAAAGGAAAGGCCCCACAAAAAAATCTTTGTAGGCAAAGAACACTATCTAAATATCCCAGAAATATTACGCTAGTGTTTTCCTTGTAAGTTAGGGTATTGAATTTCAATGAAAATAACACGAATACTGTCATGACAAATATTAATTTAAAAATTAAAAGTAGGAGGGTAACATTTGGCAATATTTTTACATGAAGGAGGGCATAACTTATATGTCTCATTCGGGTATATTTTCATTATATGCTGATTCGAAACTCATCAATTGCATTTATTACCAAATCTATTCGCATGCAAAATTGTCATCGCCTTATCAAAAATTATTATATTTTATAATTAATCTGTACAAAACACGTTTCAAGCCAACCAGAGGCCTAAATGATGTGATGAAATTAGCTTAGATTGGCATACTATTTGGAAGAAATTAGAGAAGATTTTCTTTTGATAACATGCCACCGTACGAAAGTCGCTGCAATATTCTTGGAATTATGGAGCTTTCTAACCACAGAAAGCTTCTAGGCATCATTTTTAAAGGATATTATAGATTCAAATATTGGTTCACCCGAATTGCTATCCGTTCTACCCTTTCACATACCAACACCGTTTTTAAGAGAAACTCATTTGTTCGCTGTTCCATTCTATCGAACTAATTATGGAAGGAATAAACCAATTACTCGATGTTTGCAAATATTTAATTTGGTGGCCAATACTGTCGATATAACTCTCAATAGACTTTCATTTAGACGAGCTGTACTCAGACTTTTAGCTACTGATACCTCATTTTGAAGATTTTTACTAAATTTGTAATTTATTGTTGTAATCTATTGCAACCGACTACTTAGTAAATATGTATAGATATATACTTGTAATTATAGTTATGTTATTTTATTCAATTTTTCCTATTTTTATAATCTGTAAGAGCAATGCTCAGTAGATGTAAATAAGTAAATAAATAAGTAAATAAAAGATTGTGGGCACCAACGGTTCTGTTTAAAATTATTTTTCCTATTGTTTGATTTAATTCAAACTCCCTACTTCTATATTGCAATAATCATCTCTTTCCTCGAATAATAGTAACTACTTTATAGGTTTCAAAAATAATATTTGGTGGAAACAAATGATTTTCTGAACAAATTACAACTAGAGTTTTAGAAAATTGGAGCGATTTATTTACGATTGGCACAAAGAATTGTAATTGGCAACTTTTTAATGTCATTGAATGGTAATAAAATATATACCTAAGATGAAACCAGAAACTCAAATTGATAGTTAATATGCTCGACTATCGTTGACATGATCGCGGGTTCAATATCCCGATATAGGCGCCAATTCTTTTTTCTTTTTTTTTTTTGTTGGTTGCAGTCGTCTTAATGTATCTGACAAATATATTGAGTAGTCGATTTATCGACAAGTGTATTAAATGCTTCTCAAACTAACGTTCGGAAAGGTCGTTAAACATTAAATCAATCTAAAAATTGGATTGCTTGTAAGCTCATTGAATGGGAAAAGCCATTTTAATCTCATTTACGGGAAGCAAAGGACTATGGATTTTTTTATTACTTTATTTAGACAATGTCGTTTGCTTTTTAAAAACCTATGAACAGCTGTAGTATCCCCTAATTTATAATTTATTTTCATTTACTTTTCTACGTAGTTGTACCATTTTATTTCCTCTCCCTTCTTGTTTCATTTCCCGAAAGTACGAATTTTGAAAAATCTGTTTATTTTGATCAGTTATGGAGCAATTTCTCCTAATTGTACATGTACATAAAGTTGTACTTTGTTGGTCTCAGGGCATGTGTTATAAACTGAAGTACTATTTTTTTTTTTTTATTATTATTATTTTTAACAATTTTCTAGTAAACAACTACAATATAAATTTGCCTCAGCGCCTCTAGGGCATTATTGAGGCTAGCTAGCAACAATTTAACAGTTAACTTATATTTTACATAGAATAATCAACAATGATGTTTTTTTTTAAATCGTTATGGAATGCAATATATTATAAAAAAATTTTCAGTTTTATAAGAAGCATCTCAATATTATCAAACAAGTATTGTTTCAGTGCTTTTTTAAAGAGGGAAATCGACTGCAAATCTTTTATTATATGCGGTAATTTATTGTATTCAATCCTACCCAAGTACTCAATTCTCTGCTTTGTTTCCTCCAACCGACATCTGACTGGATATATATCACTATTATTTCGGGTGTTGAATGTATGATCAACTCTTTGAAAAGAGATCGTGTGATGTCCCATGTTATGAATAGCTTTAAAAACATAAACTAAAAGTTGATTTTTATGCAGTCCATGTATTCGTAAAACATTCGTAGAAACATCTTTGTACAACGGTAAAGTGGAATATGTTATTGGTAATTTATAAATAATTTTCAGGGCTTTGTTCTGCATGGGATTTTAATTCGGCGTTTTTCCTGTGTCCATATATAACAGCCAGGTAATTCAAATGACTTTGGATTAGTGCTTGAAATATAATATATTTGGTGTTCTTATTAAAAGTGTTTTTTTAATTTATATAAAATACCACGAGCTGGTGCTACTTTGGTTTTTATATGGCTTATATATTGACAAATTACTTTGTATTTCAATTCCCAAATGCTGTATGGTTTCAACTTCTGCAATTTCCTGGCCATTTACAAAAATTGAACAATCGTTATGATTGCGGTTTAAATCGTATAAATTTGGTTTTGTTTGCATTAAACATTAATCTATTTATACGAGCAAATTCCAATATTAATTCTGCATCACGTTCAACACTTGTTTTCAGAACTCAATTTTCCTTGTACGGATAAAGCAAACACAAGTTATCGGAAAACATAAAAAGTTTCCCATGAAGCTGCAGATTATTGATGTTGTTGATATACAATTTAAATAACAGGGAGCCCAAAACACTGCCTCGTGGAACACCGTATACAACGGGATGCATAGAATTTTTCTATTTGTTTATGATCACATACTGCTTCTCATTCTCCAAATAGTTTTTAAATAATGCTAATTCTTTGCCTCTAATTCCGTAATATGACAACTTTTGGCACAATATCGAGTGATCCACAAGATCAAAAGCCTTAGTAAAATCGTAAAAAATTCCACCAACTGCAGAAAATCCTGTATCCAGGCCGTCACATATGTAATTAATAACATTAATCACTGCTTCTTCTGTACCGCATCCACTTTTAAATCCATATTGGTTTCCAAACATGAGTTTCTCATTATCAACGTACGCCGCAAGCTGAGAATGTATAATTTTTTCAAATACTTTGTCCAAGACCGATAGCACTGCTATTAGAATTCGGATTAATTCCCTTATGTACCTTAAGAATCTGCGGATATATTGATGCAGTTATACAACTGTTAAATATTTCAGTTAATACCGGAGTAAGCACAGTAGCACATTCCACAATTGCTTTTGCCGTAATGTTATCGCTACCAGGGCTCTTATGCTCATTAATCTGCATTATCGTGTCGTGTATTTGGTTTGCTGATATGACTTGAAATATAAATGAATTATAATGATACCGCAGAGTTCTAAAATAGTTGTAATTATCCTGTGAATCTACTTTTAATTGTCTTTTCAATTTTATCACAGATTCAATAAAATAATTGTTAAAATATTCTGCTTTATCAACGTCGCGGTATATATCTTCACTCCTCTCGTTTTTTTTTTTTTTTGCTTTATTTCCGATGTACAATGTCTTCCAAGGGTTTGGTTCAAGAATTTCCAAGACCTCCTGGGTTCACGTTTAAAATCACATAAATTTTCCTGAAAAAAGTTTTTGATAGAGGGCTTATTCGCAATCTTTATGACCTTGCTTATCCTCTACAATTCTAATTCCTTAACTCGCCTAATGATTTTTTTTCTCTGCTTGAACAGTTTCTGTTCATATTCCATAAGCGCCTGCAGGTTCCCATTGATCCATGGAGTTATTACATATTTTAAGGGTATTTTCCTCCTCGTTTCCACTGATGATGACGCAATAGCGTTTGAAACACATGAAAGTACATGATTTGTATCTGTCGAATGATCTCCAGTTGGATTTAGATTTGTGTGTCTTTTCATTCCTTTAGGGTATAAACTAATGGCACGAATTTATAAAAACAAAATCCTCTTCCTTCCCGGACGTCACTGATAATCTGCAATTTAATAATTTTAACCATCGTCGTTTGTTTTGATCTACAGTACTTTCTTTTGTCCCCTACTTACCTGTTCAGAAACGAAAAGTACTAATTTCGAAAATTTTACTTCTCTTACGTACCTGCACGCTTCACTCTTAGTGTGGCATCATTTTTGTTCCTATTCTTTTATGTTTTGTCCCCCACAAAACCCTTTCTTTCCTTCATAGTTGAAGCTTCAGCCGTTTAGAACCTAAAAATGCGTTTTACCCCGTTTTGCCCCAAAAATATGTTTTTAGTACACTCCCACGTCGTATTGGAAAGCTACTGTCCGAATTTCTTTAACATATCATATCGCGTTTGAACTTTTGAACGATTAGTGATGTCGATCATCTTCCACGAATTGTATATATTATATTTATATTTCGTATTTATCATATTATGTTGTACATAAATATATTGATATAAAATTTCGAACTATTGCGATCCGGCTGCCAGAATCAAACTGGGAGTTATGTGTAGTTTGTATTCGGATACTAAACACTGAAACTAATCAAAACTATTTTTCGGTTTGATTTCGTCTCCTTCCTAATCAAATTATACTTCAAAAAATAAAACACAATTAATTAAAAAAATTCACTATTTCAAAAATTGAAATGAAATACGAAATCGGAAACTAGACGTTTCGTTTTAACAATAGTTAAAAAAAAATTTTGGAGAAAAGTTACAACTTTATAAAACATAGGGTTTAAATTTCAAGGCGCCACATTGTTTAATATTTCTATTTGAGCCATCAAAAGTAAACAAACTCAATGAAATTGCAAACTTGGAAAAAGTTATCCACCGTTATGTAATTCAATATTTCCATTTGAAAGGAAACCAACCAATATTAAATCCGAGCTAGATTCTACCCTGGGGAAGCCTGCTCCTTCGTTTACGACTGTAAAATAGTGGCTGCCAGAACTTAAACGAGGCCGTACGAGGTGCCACGACGAACATAGCAGTCGTCATCCAATCGAGGTATCCACGCCAGCCACGGTTAAGAAAATCCACAAAATTAATATATTGGATGATCGTCAGCTAGAAATCTGTCTGAAATAATCGTTTTTTCAAAAAGTGATATAAACGGCTCGGTGGTAAAAAACTTGTCAACAAGGTGGAGTCTGCGGTTGAAGGTTATTTTAAGGTTATTTAATTTTTTTTAATTTAAGAAGGTTATTTAATTTTAAATTATTTAAAATCCTTACTATAGACAGGATGTAGAAGCTATTGAATATCGCTGGAAAAAGTGTGTCGAGCTAAAAGGAGATTATATTGAAAAAATAAAGAAATCTTTTCCCAACTTTTTTGCATCTTCTTTGTTAAGTCGACTAGTTTTGTCGACGATCTCCCGGTCATTTCGATAGACTGCTGTCGTCTCACAATATAGCAAAGCTGTTTGGTTTTAGGTCATTCCGCTGTTTCTTTTATACTATTCAAGAAAACGTCGGAAATTTTCAACAAAAAATGGCGCGGCTTCCGTTCAAATTGACAATACAGCTTTCAACAGATGTTAATATTTAATTATTATGCTTTTTAGTTTAATCATTAAGTTTTTCACATTGGTTTCTTCCTCTGTTCGGAATTGAACAAATATCAAATAAATCTTATAGGGGACATACACATTTTCGTTTATCACCATTAGTATATTTCTTAAACAATCCAGCCCAGCAGATTGCTAATATGAACTTCGCAACTTTAGTGCAACAAAAGCAAAGGAATGCAATTTTACAACATTAATTAAACTTCAATTATTTCCTCCTCAATACCAGAGCTGCTACAAGTCACAATGATCTAAGCAATAAACATATGCCTTAATTGATTACAGCAATTTCAGAAAATAAGGGACAAATTGTTATGTCCAAAGGTATAACATAAAGACTTCACTTCTAATTGCAACCTCAACGATCAGAACAATAACAACAAACAATTTAAATTGATTTAATTTTTCTGCTCCGGAGCAAATGGACCCAGCACAACCACCATCAAGCAATTCATTGAAATGCACTTCATTCGTTATGTATAGAATTGAAGGCACATTCCTTTGGCTGGTCCGCAAACCCTCTGATTTAAGAGTTTCACTGTGACCAGGGCTATGTTTGCAGGGAATTGAAGAAAAGAAAATGATCATTACATTCGCTATTGCAATAAAATTTAAAGCGCTGTAATTTAATGTTAAATAGTAGTGCAATTTTTTTTCTTCAAGGAGTATATTTTATGCAATCTGTAAAACAAATTGTTTTAACATGTCTGTATGATGTGAAAGTGATTTGCAATCAGTGGAATCTTGTAGTGGGAACAGGTGAGAATACAGTATCCTGGGATAAGCATAACTGACTGCTGGTAGAGGTGGCATTTCATGAGAGGCATATTTGAAGAGAACCAGAAAGGAGAAACATAAAAAAAGAAGTTTAGATAATGGCAATACCTTTTTGTTTCCTTTAATTAATTTAAATTCGGATTATTCGCCACAGTTTCTCTAACAGAAACGATAGCGATGATGCACAGGTCTGAACACATCTGTAACGCTTCCATTCTCTTCAATTTTCTTTACAATCTTGTCAATTTCTTGCACGGTAGGTCGATTATGACGGTCATAATCACCCCATAATGCACGAAAAGAGCCTGCATTTGAATCACCACTTTGTGGTAAATTTAAACTATTTTTACAAGTTCTTCGGTTATTAAACAATCCATATCCGCAAATGGCAAACTTTTAACTAAATAAATAACACTTCAGATAGCAGGCATTTAACAGCTGACAGCCTTGCCAGACCGGTGATTTTGAAACCACTAAATGGATAACTCTATAAATGAGTCATATCGATCCAACCCTTCTAGTACTCTCTTTACAAATTTTCAAATTTACCGAGTTGGAATTTTTTTCTTCAACTCTCAATTCACGATAATCTGAAATTTTGTCCATTGCATTGATTTGTAATGCATGGAACAATTTGGAAAGATCTACCGACTAGCCACGCTCCTTCTGGTAGGTCATATAACTAATTTAGCCCATATATTCTTAGGTTTATGTCTTTTACTTAGTGACGCTAAATTCAGATGAATTTATGATGCACGATACATTTCGTAAACTTAATTTTGGAAACGAATTTTGAAAATGAAAAAAAACTAATTTCCTTGCATCCCATTAACGCAAGTAGATCATTCTACTTTAACCCCGCTCAACGGAACATATATAATAGTTTAACGGCGATTCCAACTGTCAGAGTTTGAAAACAATTTACTAGAATTGTAAATAATCGATCGCGCCATAATAATAATCGCGCCATGATAGGTTACATCTCCCACTCAAATGACCCGTTTAACCCACGCATCTTTAACCTCTTTACACCGCCCTCCTAATACCTCCCACACAGATGTTTTTTTTAACCCATACATAGTATATTACTTTAAGGCACTAAATTCACTCAAATTTGGTGCTTAGAGTCCCAGATTAGAAGTGGGCGGCTTTACAATACAAATTGTTCGATTTTACGAAATTCAATCTTTTCTTTGTAGTTTGTAATTAGTAGGATGCAGTAATATACATTTGACAAGAAGCAACCATGTAACCACGTCCTTCTTGATATTTTTCAGATGAATAACAGGTTTTGTCCATATATTGTTAGTTCCACATCTTTCAAGAAGTTGCTCCAAATTTGGAGTACGTCAAACCATTTAAAAAGAACCGGCATTGCCAGACCCCTTCTGGTAGCTCCCATACATATGACTGATTTAACTTAAATATTCTTATCTTCATACCTTTGCATTCTTATCTTCATACCAGGCATCAATAGATTTTTATCCATTGCATTGTCTGATAATTCGTTGTGAAAATTGGGAAATATTGGCAGAGTAGCCATGCCCCTCCTGGCATGGCATGACTGATTTAACCCATACATCCTAAGCTTCATACCTTTCAAGAGCTTGACATTACTACATCGTTTCTAATACCCCTATAAAAATTTACCGATTTATCGAAATTACCACAACCTTTACCTCTCTACTACTTGCCATGCAAATTACGTAGTCTCCAATTGCACTAAATTTAGTAAATTTGGCAAGCATTCGCTAAAATTGTTCTGCGAAATAAAGTACACTGTATTGTCACGTCCCCAAAGCCACCACACATACAAGTTGATTAACTTAAGAAAAATCAACGGTTCAGTAAGTTGTAATTTTTCTTCCTTTACACTGCGTTAATTCCATAAAAGTAGCAAGGGGGTGCTACGTGGCCCTCGAACTTTAATATCCCCAGGGGTTTTCAAATTAGATGCATTAAATGAATTCATCCCCCCAAGAAGGAATTAATGAATGTAATAAAATAAAAACAAACTCCTTCAACATCTTCATCTTGACAGTTGACAAATGACACGATTCGTGCACCACCCTGCATGCAAGGGACCCTCTAATGACCACCACCACCAAAACAACTAGGGAATGTATATAAAATAAATTTTTTTTATTCTTATTCGATTCATAAACAATCTTCCACATTATTTGTTCCTCTCGAGCTTCCAATTCCTCTATAAATGACGCCTTTTGTGATGTGATTGCAAACATACACAATTAATTAAGATATTCTCTATAAGAACGAGCCATAATTGTAGCTATTACTGACTTTTTTCCGTTTTCTCCGTTTTTTCTGTTTTTTTCCTTTTTTTGCTGTCATTGAAAATATTGTTAGACATCTCGTAATACTTGACAAAGCGTTATACTTAAATGCGTGAGCTTGAGTGTCTTAACTGCAGCGACTAACATCCTTTAATGCCAACCAACTCAGGTGCATGGACTAATACTGGCTTTTTAATCTCTAGAGGATATGCGTCTTTGGATTGGCACTCCGCTAAACACTTGCTGTAAACGTGAATGGGGATTAAGTACGTGTGCAGTAGATGTCGCAGCAAACAGAACTTTCAGAACAAAGAAACTGTTTCCAACTTACTGGAAATGCGTAAAACAACCATAAATTACAATGACAAATTAGGACAAATTCTATCAACATTTTCTTTAGAAAAATTCTTTCAAATGTTAGGAAAGAAATTGTGAGAATTTCTCACCGCTGAAGTCTGTTAACATTTGACAAAACGTTTAACTGGTGCCTTACTGACACTGACATTACAGCCACGACTTGATGTTGGCCATAAGCGATCACCTCCCACAATAACTAACTTTATTGTTATGCTAGCATTATAAGAACATTACAAACCTCTAAGCCAGCACAAATCTAGTAAACTTCGTCTTAAGCCCACAATAGTCTGTCATAAAACTCCTTTTCAAATTAAGACATTTGCAGTGATCTTTCTTAGCTGGAATCTGCGACGAATGAGCGCAGCCAAAGATTTCAATCGGTAGCACCTCAGCCATTTAGTCGAAATGGGATTTTTATGAATCAAAACGTTTTCTTTACATGAAAACTACCGCAACAAACCATCATAAAGCAACCAAACCAAAATCAAACGAGTTGCCAAAAAAATGCTCGTATTGGACAAACGGCCACCATTTGGTCGACATGAATTAAGAGATACTTAGATTTAAGATAAAACTGTTAGAATTAAAATTTAAAACCGTACTGAGGTTTTCATTTTCTTACTTTAGCTAGACAATAACTGCAACATTGCCACAATAGAGCAGCGCTAACGTTGGCCAATAACTTGCAAGTTATAGGTGTTTGGCTGTTTAGTCATGGGGTCGGCTGATATGCAGCTAAACTGTTTGTCCGTCCGTCGTTAAGTCTCAGTTGGTGAATTTAGTATTGGCCATATTTTGTAGTAAACGGTTAGTATTCAGCATTAACTACGACAGGCCTTTAAACATAATTGTTAACAAATTATTACAATATAAATGTGGTATGAAAATCCACAAGAAAAGAAAATAACGTTGCAGTCGGTGGAAGTGCTAAATGGTAACGGGGCGTTGCATTAAACACCGTCACTCATTACTCATATCGTCGGTTGTAGAACAAAATATTACTACGTATTTTGTGATCCATAAGAAACACTTGCGTTAGGAATAGGAATGATAATGAAGGTTATATTTTATTCAGAGTATTTAAATATCTACGTAATGTAAACTAAAAGTTGTTTGGAGACCTCAGCAACACAGAGCAACAACAATTTTAGGGCCTCGAACTAAGCTATGCCTCTGATCGTCACAATTTAGTTTGTTTATTCAATTGAAGACATCACATTGGGATGGAGACATTCTTTACTTTACTTTAACAACTTGTAAGCCATTCAAAACTTTACATTTCAATGTGCGACAATATTGCAGCCTTTTCATCCTTGAACATGCAAACATGTCAACAAATTTCGGAATGTCGCCTTCCAACTGATCTGAAATCGAAAAAATGTTAACTGTTTCTTTGGTTATCGTTGTCTTATGCACTCGAAATTATTCTCAGAAAGTCTGATGGTAAATACAAAATATTACCTGGGCGTTATGCGGCGTTTCAAAATGCGAATTTGTCAAAGAAAGGCTAGGCTGATGAATTCGCTAATTTTTCACCCCCAGAACGCACCATATCACAAGGCTAACATTGTGAACGAACCTCTGCCCAAAAATTCAAAAAATATCATCGAACAACCACCATATCTATTTCATATGGTTCTGACTGACCTTTTCTCTTCTTAAAACTCAAATGAGGATCTTAAGACACCCCTTTCCAGTCGATAGAAAACATAAAAGTGAATTCGCGTGGAGAACTGAAGACTTTTTCGGAAAATGTATTTGAAGTAAGTATATTATTTCAGAGAGGATCTACTTTTAAGTAAATTTGAATGAATAAATATTTTGTGTTTTTATTGATTAATTCCTGGTACCTTTATAACAGAATGTAAATCTTCACTTACTTCGATGACGACTGACACAGGCATTTTTATTTATTGTGCGCCACATGTAAAAAAGAAAGTGCAAGCGTTTCGGTCTTCTACGCTTCTTCTCCAATCCGTCACACCAAGTTTTTACAGCAGAGAGATGATGTTCCTATTTCTTCTTGAACAGCATTTTTCACTGCCCATCAAGTGTCGTAGACCTTTGTGTCTTTGTGCAACGTAACCATTGAATTTTGATGCGCTTAAATACGCCGCTGTCGGTTATACAGGGTGGCGCAATAGAACGTGCATATTGCATCATCTTTTTTTGCCTGGTAGAAAAGTCGCGGGCGGGGGCGCCTACATCATTGGGTTGGCGGGCTCATGGAGTTTTAGTCGCTATGAATCACTCCGACGGGAAGCGTCGCGCATTTTACGAGAACTCTCGTTCATATATTGCTACTACGCGACTATATTGTGCTGAATATGGACTACGGCGAATTAGTGAGGCTCCGAGTGCTAATTTAATTAAAATATGGGTAAAGCGTTTTGAAGAGACCGGTTCAACATTTAAACCACAAGCAAATGGTCGCCCAAGAACATCTAGGACCGAAGACAATGTTGAGAGAGTTATGGAGTCAGTACGAGGGAATCCACAAATGTCGACTCCCAAGAGATCGTCTGTCTTACAATTATCGCGACGAAGTTTGCAACGAATTTTAACATTGGATCTTAAACTGCATCCATATAAGCTGCAATTAACACAAGAATTGAAAGAGACTGACTTCAAAGCAAGGCTCGCATTTGGTAATGAAATGTTTAATCGATTTTCCAATTTTGACAATATCCTTTTCTCTGATGAGGCTCATTTCCTTATGAATGGGTTCGTAAACCGTCAAAATTGTTGTTACTGGAACAGTGAAAATCCCAAAATCAAACACCAGTTAATACGGAACGCTATGCTGAGATGTTGGACGGATTTTTGGTTCCAGAAATTGAAAGTTCAAAAATAGTGAATTCCAGAAATTGGTTTCAACAAGCTACCTGTCACATATCAAATGACTCAATGGCAGTAGTGAAGCAGATGTTCCCTGGCAGACTGATTTCGAAAAGAGGTGATATTCCATGGCCCCCACACAGTCCAGACTTGACGCCTCTTGACTTTTTTTTGTGGGGATACCTCTAACACACAGTCTACAGTAATAATCCAAGAAACATCGTTCAGCTCAAGGAGAATATCCTTGGTGAAATGGCAGCCATTACACCAGTATTACTGAAGAAAGTTATCAATAATTTTCGTTTGCGGTTAGAGGAGTGCCGTCGTAGAGATGATCACCATTTAGATGATGTTATTTTTAAAAAATAAACTCCATTTATTACTCTACAATGCCTTAGATTTATTTTAACTATACCTTTTGTATTTATTTTTTAATCTATTTTTTAAATATGCACGTTCTATTGTGCCACCCTGTACAAAATATGTGCATAATATTTGTTTTTTTTTTTTTTCTTTTGTTCTTCACATGATATCACTATATTAAAATTGTATAACAACTTCAGAGATAAAATGAGAATATTTTTTATTACAAGATCTTGCATTGCTTTTGTCTGTTTAGCCATCATATATCAGCAGAGCAAAAATGGTACCTTCATAGGAAGGTCTTAGTTATTTCGATATTTGCCCCCAATCCTTATCCACGGAGTGAATGTTTCAAAAGTGCGCATTTAAACAAGAACCCTTTCTTGTGTGCACATATCGTTGCAACAGAAACAGGTATCTTTGTTTAACATCCTCTCATGACGTACGTCGTCATTCATTATGTTAATTAATTAAAAATGTCACCAACTTTTTCAAAACACACCTCGTTTCAACTCAATACAATGACGTTGAGCTGACAAACTTAAATAAATACGTGCGTCACTAAGGCGCAACGCACAAATGACAGTGGTTAATTCTATAGAAAAAAAAATAGAGGCAGACATTCAGTCCACGTTTTCTTTTGGAATTCTATAAAAAGAAAAGCAAGTAATGAGGAGGATTATTTCTGCATTTCTTTTATGCGTTAATGACTTAGTGACAACGAGACCGACTGACCACGTAAACAATGCCAGCGCATTAAATTTTCGTTTTCAAAGAATTATAAAATGGAAATTTTGTAGGAAAGCAGCACCGTTTCCCATCATAAGTAACGAATGATAAAAGGTGTTGCCATTAGTTTTTGTTGCATTATAGCACTTACCACATTCCATTTGAAATCGGTTAACTTAGATAAAGTTTAGAAGACAATATTGTGAATAATGAAAAGTACAATTGCAGTACATAACAAACATAGCTAATATGCACATATTTTGCATTAAAACTCTGGAGGAGTTACAAAGGCAAATAAATAACTCAGCCATTTTGCCACTAGAATTTTTCAAATCAATCAATAGTTTTAGAAAATTTGTGTAACTACAAATTCCAACTAGCCAGAAACTCAATTAATTCAATAAACTGTTATTAATTTATAAACTAAATGCTCCACCGAAAAATGATTGGGACAACAGCTTAAACATAATTTATGCCAATCATTAAAGTTGTTACTAAAACTAAGGAATAATTTCTAAAAAAAATATATTGAACATGATCCTAAACGTAAAGTTTGTAGTTATTGGAAGATTTCATATAGCAAATATTTGAAAAATATGCCGTATTATGAACTCTGTTTAGATACTGATTGCGATTTGTCGTTATTAGATTATGGCGTTTTATTTTTCGTTGCTAGCTTTTAATTTATTAAAGCAGTTATTTTATATAAGGTATAGTAAAACAAAACATTATTTTCTCCTACAGATGAATTTAGTAATATGTACCTCGCTTTGTATAAGTGCAATCGGATTACGATAGATGACGTTGTAAAGATAAGACTTCATACTCAAAAACCTGCTCAGTCGAATTTGCGATTACTTGACTCAGTTTTGTTTGAGTGCCTTTAAAAAATGGATACCAAGAAAAAAATGGACTAGGAGAAAATACAGCACATTTTACAGTTTTTCTTCGATAAAGCGCCAAGTAGCTAAACATGTGAAACAGGTTGTTTTTCTGTACCGGTTATTTTGGTCGCAATTGCCCACTGCAAATAGAATGGAAGTACTGCTTCGGTTGCCCAAAAATTAATCATTGCAAAAAGAAGCCTACCGCACGAATTAAAGCAAAAAACTGAATTTCCATTTGAGAATTTCTGTCCTTGGCGACAAGGTCAAGTGAAGACAGTTGTGGTTGAATCAGCAATCAATCATGGAGCGTCGGCACAAACAGGGGCCAAGCCTGGATTGACGGTCAGGAAGATTGTGCTATGTGTAGAGCTACTCCTCTACAGCCAAACACTTAATTGGGATTTGTACTGCCAACAATTGAGCCACCTGAGTGAAACAACTGCGTAGAAGCGGCCAGCTCAGAACTATAGAAATTGTGTTCTACCAGAATCTCGCCAGACCACAAACATCGATAATGACTAGCTGGATGATCCAGGAGTTTGGGAGGTTCTTATGCATTCACCTTATTATCCGGAGCTGATATCAAATGATAACCTCCAGTTTCTGTCTAAGGCTAATGATAAATTGTTTAAGCAATCGTATCAACTTACGAAAAATAATAAAAAATACCAATTTTTACTATAGTTAGAATAATGGATAAACTCGATATATTGTCTATGAGAAGAGGGCATTTTTACACCCGCCTTTATCTTGCAGTAAGTCGATGCTTTCTTCCTTTTCCGAATTTTTCAAAGGTAGGATAGCTTTAGAGGAAATGACTGCAATTTATATATATTTGTAAGGAACCGCAATAGTTGTGGACTTGGAATAATGCAAAAAAAAAAATCCGAAGGAAAAATATTAAGTGCGCAACTAAGTTCTCGCTGTTTTTTTTTATAAAAATAGGAACTTTATTATGAAAACATGTTTACAAATGATTCATTGAAAGTAAAGCCTATCGCTAGCTACTACTTTTCCCCCATCTTTCTGACAAAGCTTGAATTCCGTCACGGTAAAACTTTTCATCTTTTGAGCCTAACCACGAATCTAGCCATTCCTTAATGTAATCATATGAGTGGAACTGCTAGTCAGTTCCGGCTAAATCGCATTAATTGAAGTCGATGCCGATCCCCAGTGATGGTTTCGCTTGGTTTCAACAGCTCGTTATAAATAACACCGACCTGGTCTCACCAAATAGAGAGCATAACCTTCGCAGCGTGAATATTTGGCCGAGGTAACGACTTGGAAGCATGACCAAGCAGCCTCCGTGACTTTATTTTCTTTGGATTGCTGTAATGAATCCATTTTTTATCACCCGTTACAATACAATGAAGAAAATCCTTCCTTTTTGGCTTCAACTCATAAGGAACCCAAGTTCCTTGCTTTTGAATCATTCCCAACACAGGCAATCGCTTGGAAATGGCTTGTCGGGTAATTCCTAATATTGAAGCAAGTTCTACCTGCGTTTGACGTGGATCCCCATCAAGGATCCAAATCAGTGTTTTCGAAGGTTTTTCATCTTCCTTGACGCGAACGGTCATCAACATCAAAATCACCGTCTTTAAAGCGACGGAACTAATCTTGGCACGTTATTTCACTAAAAGCAGCATCTCCGTAAACGTTTTGAAGCTCTCAATGAGCTTCAGCCGCCGTTTTCTTCGATTGAAAGAAGAAAATCAATACCTCCCGCATATGACGATTATTTGGCACAAAATCATACATGTTCACTCAGCTAAAAGAATATGACGATAAGAGAAAATCACTATTGTGTCGAGGCGGTTTGTTTACCATATGCCTAAGCATGGCTCGTGACGTTTAGGTTATGGCAAGATCGACTAGCATTTACAGCTGACGCCATCTGTTGGCAAACAGCGGGAACTTAGTTGCGCACCTAATAATATAAAACAATATATTACGTATGTGAGAAGTTGTTTTTTGCAGGCCCACTTTTCTGACGCTGAGTTGATATATCATCCATGGTTCGGTCGAAACTTTTGGCGCCTGTGTTTTATTCTTTTCTTTTTTTGCTCTCAATATAATATCTATTTAGATTACATTTCTGCTAATATCAGGTTTTTATTAATTGTTTTAAATTGTATCCCAAAATTTAACACAATTTTATTATTTTCCCCACTTTAGTACAAACAAAAGCGAACGATTTCTATTGAAATACATTTTGTGGAATGATTTTGAATGAACACTTATATGCGGGTGGGGAACGACTCCGGTGTGACGGTTAGCACATGCGACTGTCATTCCCTGATACAGCCACCTACCATTGTGTGGGTGGTCACCTTTATGCAGCTGACGAATACTTCAAGTAGTCAAGTAATTGACAAGTGTAGTAAATTTATCTCAATCTTTGGCGTTCGGTATCAGCGTTAAGCTGTAGTTCCCGTTTAGTGAGTTTAATAATAGCATGCAAGGAAATACATGGAATAAAAGAAATTTGCAGGCAGGAAATTAATTATATGCAATTTTTCTTTAGTTTTAAACTTTACGGCGGCTAAAATTTTGCTTCTTGATCTAAATTATTTTACGAAACCATTGCAAAAATCATACAATTCTTAGATGTGGCGCATTTGGATCATTTGCATAAAAATTCACAAGTTATTTATTTATTTATTTATTTATTTATTTTTTTTTTTTGTTTTGTAGTAATATCTGTGGTCACAACCCATAACAGCCTAAGTCTGTTTTTCAATATTTTCAGTACAGGAGTTTAAAGTTTTGAATCTTCACTGAAAATCAGGAGAAGGTGTTTTTTGGAAAACTTTGTTACAGATTCCGAGGAAACGAATTTCTTTACTTAGTTGTTAACAAAAAATAGTTGTTTATCTCGCAGTCAAAAGATATTATCGAAAAAGACACTTAGGCTCTTATGAATTGTTGAACGAAAGAAAGTCAAAAAATTCAAGTTGAGTTAGGCTATTATTCCAGATTAAATAAAAAACTTTAAGTTTAGAGAGAGACCTTAACTCAATTTATGTTTATCAAAAAATGAAATTGTAATTCGGAATAAGAGCTTAACTCAAGTTAGGAAAATAAAATTGTTTCTTTATTGTTTTGGATTAACGACTTAAGTTGATTTAGGCAACGATGAAAAAATAATGTTTATATTTGTTGTAATCCTAAATTGACTTAGGCAGTTATGCCAAAACAGTCATCTAGAAAAATAACTTAAGCTATTAGGTTTTTTAGGATTAATTGCCTTCCTAGAAGAGATACAAACATGAAAAATTTAGAGCAAATAAATTTAGATACGCTGAATACGATGGTGCTAATAACTCAATTGTGTCCTAACTCGAGTTAGGCTGTTACGGGTTGTGACCACAGATATATGAATTGCTACTATTAGGAACAAATTATTGGATTAATAGTTAATTATTAATCAACCGACTGATCAAATGACGTTCAATATCCAGACCAAAGTAATCAATTTGTTATAAAGTATAGGTTTTTGTGGCCGTTATCTACAGTTCTCTATTATTCTGGTGAAATAATTTCTTTTAACATTAGGATATCTTTATTGGCAGTTATAGAAATAGCTGTTTGTACAGCTTGCTATCAAAACAATTAATCTCACAAGATATTTTTAACAATTAAATGTCATTTAAAATAATAAATGATTATAATAAAATAATATAGTAATATAATAATAATTATATTAATAAAAATGATATTGTTCTCTAACATTGCGATAATAAACCAACTTCTTCATCATCTATACTTGGTTTTATTTCTCGCTCATGCTTGTGCCCATTTTCCACAATATATCATATTTTTTTCTTTGTTAACCAACGCCACAGCACCACACATTCGATAACATTTACACTTCTCAATCCAGTCTTTCCATCCGCTTTAGAAAATTGTCAAGCCCATAACAGCTATACTATATTGCTGCAGAAATTCATCACTTCAGCCACCACCGTCGTCGGCATCGCCTTGAGAACATAAACTAAGCCGGCGAGTTGGTGGAACCATCTCATCTCATCTTTTCATCCATTCAT
This sequence comes from Philornis downsi, assembly GCA_019455685.1. Taxonomy (NCBI): domain Eukaryota; kingdom Metazoa; phylum Arthropoda; class Insecta; order Diptera; family Muscidae; genus Philornis; species Philornis downsi. Next base: position 850,084 of record JAHXMU010000140.1, on the reverse strand, counting down.
AAAATATGCAAAGTGCACCCGCACAATGGCGCTGACAACGACAGCTAAACAGGAGGGACAAAAACCTCGACTGATACGAAAATGCTGAGGACAACACAGTCGTAGAGCAAACATTTCAAAAAATGTCAATTGCATCAAAAAATCATCAAAATACATAAAAACTACAATTGCCAATTCCACAAATGTGATTGTTAAAATACCAAATATGGCCTTTTTCATATCCCCAGCAAATGTTGCCAATGGTACAACGTACAGGGCGACCGAGTCCATCCATGTATATGAAGCTGAGGATGATGATGATGATGATGGGGACTGCGATGACGATGACGGTAGATGATGATGAGGGGAAATACGAGTAAAACAATCAATGCCCACAATAGAATTGTTGTGGCCATTATGGCAAGAAATAAAAGCATTGCCATTGTTGACGTTATAGGATCCTTTACATAGAAAACCAGTAAAACTTAGAGACTCACACACCAGCACACATGTCCACATCCACATCAAATATGGAAAAATTGGGACAAAAGTGTCGAAAGTTTTGACACTTTATAAAAACACTGCACACACAAGCATTCGAAATGGCAGAAATCCAATGATATGTCACTCTTCTTACATTTCCAACTGGCCACAGTTGTGGCAGTGCCACTAACAGTGGCCAACAATATGAGCGTTTTGAGGTAAATTTCTTTATTTTCCATTGTCTCAGGGTGGAGGTATTGAATGTAACTACCCAACGAATATCAAATCAAATAAAATTTACATATTTAAAATCCTTTTTGATTGTCTTGTTAACTTAACAAAGTTTTTGTTTTTGGTTGTGTTGAAGATTGAAATTAAATTTCACTGTGACAAAAACCAATCACACCAATCACAAAAAGTAGGTGAAGAAAACGACATAATATTTGATGATGTCTTTTATATGAAAACAAAAATACTAAAATATGTAAAAATCATCATGGATATATTTGCATAAGAAGGTCACAAGAACACATTGATGCATACAAGAACAACTTCTATTCAGGCGATTAATTTTCTAAAACTTGCATATGTTATTAAATATAAAGAAGACAAGTGGTCGCATAACTTGTAATCAATTATACAAGAATTTGTTTTAATGCTATAGACAAATGTGCAGTGCAGTGCGATCTATATTATATACAGTTAATAGATGCCAAAGCTATTGTAAATACCGCAGTAATTGTTATCCTTTGGGAAGACACAGTGTGTCCTCGATTATCGGATTATCGGATTATAAGATTCTGGAAAAAACGCCATATTGTCGAAAACCTAATTAAAGCGTTTGGAGGCAATTTTTCAAGCGCAAAACGAGTTCACATTAATCACTTACATTTTTGTTCACAATAAAGCGCGTCGTTTCAAATTTCGTACATAGATGGCGGTCCCAAAACTAGTCGACCTTACGTATAGATGAAAAAAAAGCCAAATTTAAATCTTGCGTTCCTGTTGGGACACCCTTTATTATTTTGGAAGAGGCCTACTTTTAAAAACGATAAAATCAAATTTAATGAATAATATATATTTTGTATTTTATTGACCAATTCCCGGTACTTCTTCGAGAGAATGTAAACAAATCTCGGTGACAAGAAATATTTCAAATATATTATGGTTATTTGATAGCTTTCAAATTTTAAATTATTATAACCTTGGAAGCAATTACGCATTTCAAGACTGTTATAGATCTTCTTCTCGCTCGCACAAAATCACCAATGTAAGGGGGATGTTATTTAATTTACCATCGAATATTGTGTCCATGTAGGATAGTTCGAACAAGACATTACATTCAAATATATACTCTACTTCATAGCATTTGGAGTAGGCGTTACAATTTGAATTTACCATAAGTCAAGGACGCTATTATTCCGTTAAATATAGGTAGAACGTACTACAATCGGATAGATTTCGGATATTAAAAGGGAATGTTATCGGCTGTGACAGAAGCTTACACAGAGTTTAGTCTATCGAGCATTTGGAGGTAACTTGGAGCTCTAACCAAGAAGATATTTTTTTATTTTCAGAGCGATAGTTACCTCAACGTACCTGATGAATATTTCCATTAGTCAAGCAATGGGCTAATCTAGTAAAAAGTTCTCAAAACTGACATTCAGTATCGTTGTTAAGTAGAAGGTCGTCGTTATTCAGTAGACCCCTTTTAATGCCTTTAAACTCGCAGAATGTGAGGAGTTCTTTTTTTTTCGTGCCCATCGTTAATACTAAGCAACTCACTTGTTTTTATTTTCTTCTTCTTTTCGTGCCATATCAACTAGCACGCAATTCCCAAATACAAGATTGTGCATTTTTCGGTTTCAAAGATAAAGTTAAATAAAATACACATAAAGCTATGATTTCGACTAAACTTTTATTTCATTATAATGCTTAGACGTTGTCATTATTGGATTGGTTGCAGCAGTGTATTCTTTTGAGGTAGTTTTCGACAAAATAAGGCCCAATGACACCTCCAGACCAAGCAGTCACTTTTTCCAGATGCAATGGTTTTTGAGTTCCTTGAACCCCATATGCGACAATGTTGCTTGTTGACGTAACTACTACGTAACTGTTAAATGAGCTTCATCGCTGAAGAATATTTTATTCGATTGAAAGCCCACGTTCGAATCACCACTTTTGTAGTAAGTTTTAAACATTTTTACGCACTTTTCGGTTGTTAAACGATTCATATTCGTAAATGGCAAACCTTTCACTAAATAAATTACACTTCAGATGACAGGTATTTAACAGCCGACAGACTTGCCGGATCGGCAGTTTTAAAACCACTAAATGGATAACCCTGTATAAAAGTCAAAACTTTTTCCCCTCACCATCATATTTGTTGTAGACTTCTTTCATTTTCTACGCTCTTCCCTTTCATATTTAACAAATCTAGTGTCATTTGTCTCGTATATTGGTTTTTTTCAGAATTTTTATAAAGATATCCTTCATCTGATTACTCCCCGTATACCCGGTAAATTATATAAAATTATGATCAGGTTTTTTCGCTTGATGTTAAACCAAATAAATGCTAGCAACCACTGTATCTAATACACAAAGCACCTGCTAATAATGCAACATTCACAGTAATTAAAACAATTTGTTAAATTAAAAACAAACCCCTGGGATTTGTCCTGTCACAATAATTGTACTTTTCATGAAGGTTCAGAAACGAGCTTCAGCGGTCATATCACATGCATATTAAGTAAAAACAACCGCAGCGTCTTCTATGTGAACTAAAATTGTATATACAAATCTAATTACCTTGTACCTACAGTAAACTCTCCAAGAGAGCTTTGGTTGTTATTACCTGGCTGCATTCCCAAGTATTGTTTACTATCTATGGTCAGTTTTAGGTTACAACTTTTCAAAGCGTTAATTGACTTTTTATTGATGTTTAAAAAGACGATCTATTGAATTCATCCCCGGTAATAGTTAACTACTTCCATAAATAAAGTGAATGTCTTCCAGTGTACTTCTTAACTGAAACAATATAATAATATTAATAGCAATTAATTAACTCTTTTCCACATGTTATCCACCATGATATACACTCGCGTATCGAACACAATCGCTATCCATTTGTGGTGCGTTAAATGAGCTTGAACGCATTCCTTTCATCCAACCAACAGTGTGGACTTGGACCATCATTGTCTGAGCATATCGAGAATCATCATATCTTAAGAATCTTGTATCAAATTCAATCCATGCTGCTAACAATGAATTTAAATCAAAAATCTGCGTCACTAGAACATAACCAACGATTGTCATAAGTCTCGTAGCTTTGTCACAGAACGTGCTAATGATTCCTGGAAGAACTTGTAATGCTTATGAGACTGGGTGATTGGATCGTGTTTAGATTGAAGTAGGAAAAACGGATTATTTTACTTATTTGGCCTAGAATTCAATCAACAGCAAACTGGGAGAACAAAGAAATGGGTACACGGTCTCGCACGTCTGTGATAGATATTCCCACGAGATTTACTACATGTAGAATTACAACTAATTATTGCACGTAAAATTACAGATAGCAATTCATTTCACAATGTAACGCTTTCAAAAAATACAAAAATAATTAATGGCGATATTTATCAGAAATGTACGGCAAGTAAATCAATATGGAAACAAAATCATAAGTTAAATTGTTGAAATAATTTGTTGACGGAAAGATATTCTGAACAATTTAATTCTAACGATGGATGCCGGACTAGCGGATAGTGTGTACAACTATTTCAAAAATCTGAAAAAACTAAAGCGGAAAACTTACGACTATATAATACAACTGTGTTCATTTCATACAAAAAAAAAAAAAGATGGAGAATGCGGTAAATGGGTGATTAGAGAAAGAGATATAAGATAAGAGATATATAAGAGATATAATAGGCCCAAAATTTTGTATAGATCGAATCAATTTATTCATGTTTATCTACATGTTCACATAGTTATGTAAATCTACATGTTCAAATAAATAGTTATGTAAACGCAATGCAAGGCCAGCTTTTAGCCAATTTCAAATAAATGTACAGGATGCGTTTTTTGCTCTACGATAGACCGTATCAATATAGATTCATGTTTTGATATCGTTTACACAAATCTGATTTTTTATAGATTTATTAAAAATGAGTTTGAAGCAAAAGCAAAAAGTTTTTCAGTGGCCTTACCGTTCCATTTTTTGACTTAACTTCCATACAAATGAACTAACGAGCATAATTTCGTTGCTATCAGAATTCACAATTCTCACTTTCCTTCAAATTTCCAAAGGCCAAAGCCACATCCATATCCATTGGAAATAAATCATATAGCCTATGTTTTGATATAGCCTATAGTCAGACAGCCTAGTCGTAAAAACAATTACTCATCATTTGTACAAAAATACGTTTGACACTACAAATTGATACGAACCGTAGAGCTTAATGACGCTATTATGGTATGGCCATGAAAAACTTTACATTCTGTCTGTTGAACTGTGTTCAATTATTACTGTTTGAATATTGAAAATTAAATATTAATCGAACTAGAAGAAATAAATTTCCCATATTTATAAATTCTTGGTGTGATGGAAATCCTTTGTGTATATTCTTGTGACAAAATAAAGTTTTTATTTGACCACATAAAGGGTTTCGAATCTTCCAATTACTGTAATGCCGAATTTCAAAACCGATGTCTTGCCACAACACATCATAAATTTCTGCCTCTGTTTTTTTTTTAAATAATTTTTGAACCAGTAAAAACTATCGAGCTGAAATAAAACTGAATTAAAAATGTTAACGTTATAATATTTGCATTTTGTTTTTGGTTCAAGAGCATTGCGCAATAATTCCACAAAAATTAGAGCTGATATACTCCATTATACCTATATATTATATTTTGAATCGAAATTGTACTCTGTATATACACAAAATATCTAATATTTATTCAAATTTATTATACGGCTTCAAATGATGACCCTTCCAAAATAACAATACACTTGATCCAAAGAATAATTCAATCAGCAACACATTTTTCGAATGCATTTTCCGGAAAAACTTCAGTTCTCGCAGCAAATCCCCTTTTATGTCTTCTATAGACTAAAAAAGGACGCCACGAAAAGATCATCAGAATTTTGGAATTAGAACAAGGTATATAGTGTCATATCAGATGAAGATGGGGGTTGTTCGATGATATTTGTAGAGCTTTCGGTCAGAAATTCTTTTACAATGATAGCTCTGTGTCAAAATTACCTTGAATTTTGATTGACATTAAAGTAGGTATTTCAGTTTTGGCTCAGTTAATATGTGTCATTCCGAAGCTTGTTGACTAGTTTGCTTACTAAACTCATGTCTCATCACCTGTTATAGTTCGTTTTATGAATTTAGGGTCTTCAGCGACATTTACGGAATTAAGGTTTTGAACCAAATTCAGGTCTTTCGGAGCTAGTCAAGCAGCAACGCGCTTTCACACTCGGAAAATACCTTTGAAAATTATGTTGATGGTCGATGTATTTATTATTCAGCATCTACTTTGAAGGACGACCTCGGTATTTTTTTAACACAATACATCTCATATGTGTTTCAGGATGTTTGGTGACGTTATTCGAATTTCTCGAAAGGGGATTATAACTTTTAAAAACGTTTGATGCTATTAAATCCAGCAATGAGAATTAGGTTCACTACATATGTAGCCCGCTTAATAAAAAAATTTGTACAAATTAATTCAATGTTATTACAGCCCCACGAGCAAACACAAATTTCGAAGCGAAGTTATTAAATGTATTAAATTTGTCTAAGTTTAAATTGGTTTAATATATCTATCCATGAAACCAAAAAATTGTTTAAATCTAATTACTGCATTAATACAATAACACAAAACAAACAAACTGTTTATGACTCCAATTAGCAAAGCTATTAAACAAATACCTGTTAACCAAGACTATGGGTCTTAGTCTCAACAACAATTTCCGATAATTACGCATAATTAATAAAACATTGATTTTTTTTATTAACAGGAAATTCTTCGGTTGTTTTCTAAATTTTATTGTTGGCCACTTTGCCCTCTGCCTCATAGTACGTACTCATTGTCGTTATGCCAGAATTTATGGACGTTATAAAAATCCTTTAGCGTCCATAAAAAGATATGAAAAATATTGCATAGCCATCGCTCTTTGTTTAACAAACTTAACCTAATTTCTTCACCTGCACAGCCGCGTTTGTGTTTGTTCCTCTATTTTTTTTTTTTTTTTTTTTTACTTATTATTTATATATAATAAACAAATTTCATAGATAATTTCCTGTAAACAACACTGCCAACTCCGGAGTTATGGCCACAATATGTAGCAGAAGCGGCAAACTCCTGTTAAAAATAGAACTTGAAAGAAGTTGGAAACCGCGTGTCATAATTTCCCCTGCAAGCTGTGTAGGCCTTTGCCGTTGCATTGTTGACTGTTGTTCGAATTATTAAAGCCATAAATATCAACCGCCACTGCGTCAGGAAGACTACGGTGGAAGGCCAACAATGGAATTGGCCGCTTCTATACGTGTTGCACATCTGGAATTGGAATTTCTTCTTAAAGTATGAACAGATTTTTTATGCAATACCTGAACTAGAGGAAACAACAAGAGTGCAAAACTAGAAGACCGACGCACTGGCTGTCGGTTGGACGGACATGCCCAGACAATCGTTGTAACATATTTGCCTCAACATATCCTGTGGCATTGGGTTAGCTAGCACATAATGTTGTTATTTAAATGACGCAAATAGAAAAATTGGACCAAATCACAATATTTGCTTACTAAGTCATAACCTATTTGCAAAATACTCATATTGTGCACAATTCTAAGACTGGGCTACTTATTGTGCGTCAGTTTAAAGCTCCCAACAAAGAAAACAACATGTTTTATAAATTGTGATTTTGAATTGGAAATTTAGGTAATTGAATGAAAATATATTCCAAAAAATTTGTCCTTACATGGGCAAAAACCACTTCTAAACACAGCGGCATTTTTTCAGTATTTTTTTTTTTTAATGTTTATCAGAAAGAACTTTTTAAGGGACTGGCCGTCTACAGATGCAGTTATTATAAAATGCTTTAAAATACCCATTTGGTTAGAAGCGACTGTCTCGCATGACTATGGGTTTGGGATATACTTGGATTGGTCGATCAATTGATTAATGTATAAAGAGCATCTCAAACGGACGTTCAAAATTGTCTTCAAACTGTAGGAATGCGTGTAAGTTCAGCTAATGCGAGAAGCTCTCCCATATTCATTTTACTCTAAAATTCTACAAATTTTTGAAGCTAATAAACTGGTATTTCAACCACTGGCGAAATTCCGGAAACGTAAAAGATATAGGTAAATCTTCTTGCCATTTAAAATGGTGTTATCTAAGAGTATATTAATTAGTTTCAACTTTAAAATCCTTTTCGTGATTTTGTCGAATAACGGAATTGTTTAAAAGCAAAGAATTGTACCGGTTATCCATTTAGTGGTTTCAAAACCGCCGGTCTTGCAAGGCTATGTAGCATATGTATATAAGATAATTTCTCTGTGTATATTATAAAAAGACCGTTAAGATCACTCGTAAAATATTCAACTATCATGTAGATAATACCTTTCCCCCTCTAAAGCTGTAAATAGGAAGTTTCTAGAATTAAGTTTACTATAGAAAGACACCTATTGTTATCTCTTTTCCTCTTGTTAAGAACATTCTAGAAGTAAGTTTATGTTAAACAACATGACTTTGTAAATATGTTTGTCTTTATCGCACCCATTATTTAAATATGTGTTCTCTCAAATCTTTTAGCATTTTCTACAACAAGTGATTTTACTATAAATAGAACGATTTTGTGTATTTGAACGAATTAATAAAGTTGACGTGGAAGTTGAAGTGGAAATACGTTCCATGATTCTAAAGCTGTGCGCCAGTAGTCTAGTGGCAGTCTCGATTTGTCGATTCTTGGATAGGTTCTCCTTAGGGAAGAATATTATTTTCAGTGATTATTTTTCCGTGACAATAGTTAATGCGCTGTTGCTGTCAAATCGGACCACCAGTTTAAAAACTGCTGATTCATTTCCGTTTTTTTTTCTTTTTCATAACCAACCAGTGGCGCCAGTAGTCTAGTGGCAGATATCATGTATTTTACTTATTACAAAATATCTTTGTTCCGCCCTCATTTATGACCCTTTCATTAAATAATCCATTTCTCTTATAATTACGGCAAAAAAAGAAATCTCGTTTGTTATTGTTTGAAAGCACTCCAAAAGTTTCTCATACAGTCTCCCAAATGAACAAAAGTTTACAAATTATGATGGATCACATAACAGCGCATTTTTAATTTAAACAAGCAACAGGTTTTCAATTCAAATTTAATTTTCCATTTTCGTGCAAATGTCTAAATCTTTAAGCAACTGTTGCATCCACATTCCGTGGTGCACCATCGCTCGCCATCGATGAGTGTTAATCAGAAGCGTGTGTGGCAATGATTATTATGGCTGCTGTTACCGCTGCCATCGCTGTTGGTTGCAAGTAGCATTAATAATAATATTATTATGAAAATATTAGCAAATATTGGCTGCCGCTGTTTCTACGCGACGCGGGCATTTAATTCGCTATGGTGGCATCTGTGCGAAGACGTGTTGCTTCTTCTCTCATGTGGACAAATGGAAGGACTTTGATTGCGAAAATTAACTTCATTTAAGTGTCGCAAATACCAAATAGAAAAGTTGTCGGCAAACAGGATTTCGAAGTTGTTACTTGGTGGCTGCAAGTCTACAGTGTGTGGTTGCAAGTGTACATACTCGTATAAATTAATAGGCCATATTTCTAATTGACTTATTATATTATTATTTTAAATTTATGTTAATTTGAGCGTTGAATTGTCAACAAACCCGCAAAAACTAGCTATTATGTTGGCGATGTTATTAATTGATTGTGCTTAATTTAAACAAGTTTTAACAAACGTGTATTTTAGAATAGATAGAAATGAGTATGTAAATATTGAGGTATTAAAAATTTGTTAGAAAATTAAGCAATTGGCAAAAATATTTATGTTTGTAGATCATAAAATGGGGGAACTCCAGCAAAATGTGGGATCAATCTAGACTGTGTGATCAACCCACTCTTTTTACGACCCAGTGAAACAGTTATGGGTAAACAAATTTCACTGTTGAGCAACAATTTTGGTATGAGAGCATAACCAGCCTAGTACTAAGAATCCAATATTTTTTTTAATTTCTCTGGCCCACTACTATTTCGAAGTTTGTGTTCCGAATATTGTCCATTGCCAAACCCATATTGCCAAACTTCTCTATTGATTCCTTTTTACTCTAAGTTATCTCTAATGATTTTCATACCAAAAACTATTTATATTTTTTTGGCTAAACCTTATCATTTTGCTATCATTCTACTATAGGGTGTCCCAACAAGAACGCAAGATTTAAATGACTGATGCAGCAATTGAATTGTTTCTCTGGCTGCATGACATGTGGCGCCGTCTTTTTGAAACCACATACCCTCCACATTCATTTCTTCAATTCTAGGCACGAAAAAACTGGTTATCATTTCACGATACCGAACACCATTGACTGTTTGCGCTTGACATGTCTCATTTTCATAAAAAAAAGGTCCAATGATTCCTCCAGCCCAAAATCCATACCACACAGTGACACGTTGAGGATGCATTTGCTTCTCGTGAATCACTCGAGGATTTTCCTCACCCCAAATGCCACAATTCTGCCTATTGACGAAGCCATCAAGATGGAAATGGGCCTCGTCACTGAAGATGGCCAGCATTTTCATGTTGTCTCTCCATTACCCAATTAACGAACTCCCTTCGCTGTCCATGGTCAGCTGGCTTCGGTTCCTGAGTCAATTGAACTTTATATGCATGAACATTCAAATCTTTCGTCAATATTCGCTGCATAGTGGATTTGGAGACATCAATTTGCTGAGCTCGGTGTCGAATTGAGGTGGATGGAGTTTGAGCGACATCATCACGTACAGCTGCGACATTTTCGGTCGATCGACCTGGTCGAAGGCGCGTTGTTGTCTTTACATCACTACCAGACCCAGTTTTGGGAAATTTATCCATTAATCTCTTTTCAGTTGACTCTTTTGGAGCATTATTGTGACCCCAAATTGCTCGCAATTTGTGAACTGTAGCCGCAAAACGTTCACCATTTTGGTAAAACAATTTCACAAAGAGAATGCGTTGTTCATTCGTGCAGCGCTCCATTTTTACTAACCTCGTACCTTCTGCTAGCAAACAATAACAATTGTTAAAATGTCAAACAATGGAACTTCAAATGGCGCCAAATTTAAATCTTGCGTTCTTGTTGGGACACTCTTTATAAACGAACCATAGACTTTTCTGGCTTTCCAACACCGTTAAGTTCGATCAGTATATTCAATGAACTCTATTTTTTTAAATTTATTCTAAATAGTTTCAGAACAACTGTGTTTCAATCCTATACATTTGTACTTTGAAAAAGTAATTATATGACAGTAGTATTGAACCCAATCAGGCAAGGTATAGGAAGGGGAAATTGGTGTTGTTGGGATTCTAACGCAGCGTTTTAATTCATGTGGTGTTTCATGCAAAGAGTGTTATATTTATGTCAAAGTCACAAAAATGCCAAATGTTTAACATAAAACTTCCTATAATTGCAGACATCAGCAGATATTATCTATTTCAATTTTGCAAAAAATCTTCTCTACCTATTTTTAAAAAGCATGACAAAATTAAATTAAAAATTACTGTTTTTTGAGGGAAAATATTCTACAATTACGAGAGCCGGCCCCAAAGCTAACCAACCTGACGTATAGATGGTGCCAGTAGTTTGGAAAAATAATTATTTCGGTGAAAAGCGGCAACCTTATAAAACATATGCTTTAAGTTTTAAGGCACCACGTTGCTCAGTATTTTTATTTGAGCCTTAAAAGTAAACGATCTCAGTGAATTTTTGAACATGTAACAAATTTGTCACCGTTATGTGATTAAATATTTCCATTTGAAAGGTTTCAGTCCAACTAATATTAAAGCCCAACCGACTGTAAAATATTGGGTAGCAGAGTTTAAATAAAGCCGTACGAGCTGCCGGGACGAACACCGTAATGTTCGACTAATTGAGGTGTCCACGCCAACCACGGTTAAGAAAATCTATAAAATGGCATTCGATGATCATCGGAATGATGAAAATGATGGGCATTTTAAAAAGTTCTCTATATACCTATATATATACCGAAGATTTGAAGATGAGAAAGCTGTGTAGAAGATGGGCACCGCACTTGCTTTCAGTAGAGCAAAAACAGCGTCGTCGCTGCAATAAAGCCGAATTTTTGCGTCGAATTATAGCCATAGATGGGACATGGGTCCACCACTTCACACCTGAGATAAAAGAACAGTCAAAGCAGTGGGCTGGAATGGAAGAATTGGGTCCAAAGAAAGCGAAAATGGTTCAATCTGTAGGCAAGGTCATATCGTCTGTTTTTTTATTATTATTATTATTATTTTTATTGATTATCTTCAGAAAGGAATAACCATCAACGGCGGTTAATTTATTGCAGCGTTAAGGTGATGAAATTATGAGAAAAAGGCCGTATTTGGCGGAAAATAAAGTGTTGCTTCACCAGTTCACACATTCAATATTGCAATGCCCACAATTAGTGAATTAAAGTTCGAATTGCTTCATCACGAATTGCTTCTATTTCCAAATTCGAAAAATGACTCGGTGGTGAAAGTTTAGCCAGCAATGAAAAATTGAAGTCTGCGGTTGATGGACATTTTAAGAATTTTGACAGTTCTTACTATAAACAGGGTACAGAAGCTACTGAATATTGCTGTGAAAAGTTGTATCAAGTTAAATGTTGATTATGTTGAAAAATAAAGAAAATTTTTCGCAACTTTTTTGTGTTTTCTTTGCTAAGTCGGTTTGTTTTAGGACCGCCCTCATACGTTATACAAGATATTCGGCTAGCGATTGTCGAAAATGAGTGTATTTCACAATTAATTTTCGTATGTTCCTTCAATCCTTTTTAAAGACAATGTTAGTTGAGGTATTCATAAACATTGACATTTGTTTCAGTTTATTTTGTTCTGATCCACAAGCTTCTTTCACATAAAAAACGATTTATGTTTATAAAAAAGTACATAAAACCGGTCCGTGGCACGGTGGTTAGTGCGCGCGACCATCTTGTATATGTTCGAAGTTTGAATGCATTGATACAGCATCCCTAAATTTCTTGAAATGTATGTCACCTCAATTTGTCAAACAATCGATAATTCTAGTAAAAGCTTCCCAGACTGATGATCCCGATCATCGTTAAGCAGTAGGTCAAATTCAGTGAGCCGAAAATAATCCATGTGAACTCACTAAATGTGTTTTTGTTATATGAAAGGATCGTAATCCTAATATTGCTGACGTACAGTGGCGATATATTGCTGTGACTGTCCAGACAAGAGTAACAACTGGCGCAGAATTGGTATATGAAAACTAAGAATCTAATCGATGTATTTTAGACACATATAAAACAGTGATTTCTATGAAACTTTTATTTCATTATAATGCTTGAACCTTGTCATTATGTACGAAATACAGTGTCATTTCAAAGACCGTTTCTGGATTGGTTGCAACTGCGGATCCTTTTGATCCATTAAAATTGTTTTTATGGCATTTTCTTAACAAATTTTTACAAATACCTTGCTAACAAAATTACTTCAAACGTAATTCCAATACACACAACTGTATGTCGACTTTACCCTACTAACAAACGTTAATAAATTTCTTTTCCTGATACCAAACCACAGCTCTCATGAGTGCAAAAAATAAACAAAAGACTTAAGACACAAACTCATCATGTTTTTCACATGTTCAAATTTATGATCATCCACATTCATCACAGCATAACATGTTAACATAACAAATTATGTTTACCCAAATAATATAACATAATATTTTTAAATAATATAAATGAAAAAAAATGTATTACGCCTGCATTATCTGAAGTCACGTGATGCAGGGATGAGTTACAAATAAAAAATGAGATAGTTTTCACTCGGTCATAATTTTGGGTTATTAGAATTTTAGGGTGGGAAAAGTATGGCAATGTTTTTCTTTTCTGTTACAGCTTTTAATTGGCTTTGTGTTTTTTTGTCTAAAATGTAGCATAAACTTAAACTATATGTATAAATTAAAAAATAGTAATGACAAAATTACGTTCCGTACGAATCTGTTGCTAAGAAGTTAATTAAAGCATTTTTATGAGCGCTTTATACATAAATATCTTATCATATTTCTAAATTTCATGGTTTTCCTGTTACCTATTTTCTTCACCTATATTTGGAAATATATTTTTGCACCAACGAAAGTACCCTCTACATAATAACAACAGAATTTTTTACCACACTCTTGACTTAGCCATCAAAAACATTTTCCAATTGACAATAAAAGAAAACATTTTCCCCGAATGGACGTTCGGAAGAAGTATAAGTATCATTTTCTCACCTTTGTAGCTGCATTCCATTTAGAGGATTTCCAAGATAGCCATTGATATAACCGTTCACATGATCCTATTGTGGTGTCATATCATGACCAATATTTGGAAAATGAAAACACTTTTACTTCAATTTTTTTTTTTTTTTCCATTGTTTTTCCATAACTTAAGCGTTTTTGTTTTTGCCGTATTGCATTTCGATGGTAAAAGGCGTTTAAATGCAGCATAAAAATTTATGTCAAGTGTTTTCATCGCAAATTGAATACAAATTCGCTTTAACACCAAGTAGACCCCATTGTTGAGCAGCAATGGTATCGAACGTAGCAAATTCTTGTTGATCAACTGAGCTGTATGGCATCAATACAAGACTTGAGGGGATTGATTCTAAGTCATAGACAAACAAACATTGTGCCAAAGTAATCAGTTAGGCAACCTTGATCTTGAGTAGTGATTGAATGTTTAGAAACCGATATCTAAACAATTTAGATGGATAACAGGAAAATGTATTGAAAGGGGAGCAGAATGATAAGTTAAGACTGCATAAGACTGCACGTTTAAACACCAAATATTGCAGATTGTACATATGTAACATATATCCAAAAGCGGAGTAAATAAATAAATAGAAATAAATCGTTCCCAGCTTACTTTTCGTCCACCTATACCTACCTACTTATACACTATTCCGATACAACAAACATTGTATTAGGCCACGCCGACTTTAGAATTCCTACATTGGTTCTAACTGTCTTGCTGTACGTATTGTCAGATTCTTCGATTATGACGCAAGCAGATAAATTAGTGCTGGAAGTCTTCATGGGAAAAATGCTGTGAAAAATATGTCAACCTATCGTATCGGCGATTTTCCCCACTAATCGTCATTGAATCGTAGTGAATTATGTTGAATTTCATTGAAACAAATTGAACTATATTGAATTGAATTGAATCAAACAATTTGTAAATACAGGGTGGCGCAATAGAACGTGCATATTTAAAAAATAGATTAAAAAATAAATACAAAATGTATGGTTAAAATAAATCTAAGGCGTTGTAGAGTAATAAATGGAGTTTATTTTTTGAAAATAACATCATCTAAATGGCGACCCTCTCTACGACGGCACTCCTCTAACCGCAAACGAAAATTATTGAAAACTTTCTTCAGTAATACTGGTGTAATGGCTGCCATTTCACCACGGATATTCTCCTTGAGCTGAACGATGTTTCTTGGATTATTACTGTAGACTGTGTGTCAGAGGTATCCCCACAAAAAAAAAGTCAAGAGGCGTCTGGACTACGTGGGGGCCATGGAATATCACCTCTTTTCGAAATCAGTCTGCCAGGGAACATCTGCTTCACCACCGCCATGGAATCATTTGATGTGTGACAGGTAGCTCCATCTTGTTGGAACCAAGTTCTGGAATTCACTATTCTTAAACTTTCAATTTCTGGAGCAAAAAATCCGTCCAACATCTCAACATAGCGTTCCGTATTAACCGTGACTTTTTGGCCCCGCGTTTCTGGTGTTTCATTTTGGGATTTTCACTGTTCCAGTAACGACAATTTTGACGGTTTACGAACCCATTCATAAGGAAATGAGCCTCGTCAGAGAAAAGGATATTGTCAAAATTGGAAAATCGATTAAGCATTTCATTAGCAAATGCGAGCCTTGCTATGAAGTCAGACTCTTTCAATTCTTGCGTTAATTGCAGCTTATATCGATGCAGTTTAAGATCGAATGTTAAAATTCGTTGCAAACTTCGTCGCGATAATTGTAAAACAGACTATCTCTTGCGAGTCGACATTTGTGGATTTCCTCGTACTGTCTCCATAACTCTCTCAACATTGTCTTCGGTCCTAGATGTTCTCGTAGTCTATATTCAGCACAATATAGTCGCCTGGTACCAATATATGAACGAGAGTTCTCGAAAAATGCGCGCACGCAAAATGCGCGACGCTTCCCGTCGAAGTGATTCATAGCGACTAAAACTCCATGAGCCCGCCAACGATGTAGGCAATCAGCGATAAGCTTGTTCTCTTTTTCTGCTAGCCGCCAATGGCTCGACTAGCTTTTAATGTAAGTTAACCAATCTATTGTTTTTCATCTCCTCGCACACGAAATCCCCCATAAGTATTCCAATTTTTTTGTAGAACCTAAGTTCCAACTAAAATCTTCAGGCCGAAAAATCTATCAGATTTACATTTTACAACAATGGTAGATCAAATCTTTAACCACACTTAACGTATAGTTGTCAGTTCTCACACAACTTCCCAAATTTGTTGATAATAAGAAATATATTTTCATTTACCATCAAACTCGCTTTAGTTGAATTTTATTCACTTCATTGGGGGGGTTGGCTGGGTCATGTTGTGCGAATGGGCCAATTGTTCCTGCATGAAAAATTTTCGGTGTCGAACTTCATTGTAAGAACCTGACTTTTGAAATACTGTCAAAACTTTGTATGGTGAACTGGTGAGAAGACAACAGCGCCTAGAATTTTTTTCTACGGTCGACATGTAATAAATAGGAATGTCTATTGTACTCCCCACGCAAGTAAGTAAGTAAATTTTGTCATTGTCGGCACACAATTTGATTGAAACTGATACGAAAAATTGCGACAGAAAATTTATGACTGTTATATTTTATTTCAACTGGGCGATTTTCTCCACTGAATGATAAATTTAGGATAATTATTACTTATAATTTTCCCATGCTACCAATCATGGCCTGTTTTAGCTGTTTTATTTCATAATTATTGAATACAGTTAATCCCCTTCACCGAATTAGATAAATTACAATGAATTTTCTAGGAATTATATTGAATTACATTGAATCATAATGAGTTACGTATATTTAATTACATTGAATCAAATTGAACTACATTGAATTGCATTGAATCGAACAATTTGTAAAAATTTGGACTAAATTCTAAAAATTAACTATTTATTTGTTAGTGTAAAGGCTTCATCAAACAACCATGTAATTGTGAAACCCCCGATGTTGTTACGCCTAGGTCGCATCCCAGCGGGGCACGGAGGTCTCATGGTTGACATCAGCGATAGTCTTGCTCTCTTGTTCCGCTAGCCGTCAACCGTAGTTAACCAATGTAACCGTAGTAACCGTAGTTAACCAATGTAAGTTAACCAATTTATTAACCAATCCCCCGTAAATATTCCAATCCCGCAAAGAAGCTGCGATTTTTCCAAAACCCTCAAATTTGTCTGTGGAACCTAAGTTCTAACTTCAGGTTGCAAACTCTATAAGATTTGCATTTTACAACAATGGGAGATAAAATATTCAACCACATTAAACGTATAGTTGTCAGTTTCAACACAACTTCCCAAATTTGTTGGTAGTATGAAATATCGTTATTTTATTCTCGAACTCACTTTAATCTCTTTATTGTGGTATTAATGTTTGAAAAGACATTGAATTTAATAAGTATGAACCATATCGGTTGTATGCTTATTTATTTATTTTTTTATTTATTTAGTCTACCGGCTTACATCTTATAGACAAAAATACAAAATATTTTTATTAACACATAATTATTAAAAAT
This sequence comes from Philornis downsi, assembly GCA_019455685.1. NCBI lineage: Eukaryota > Metazoa > Arthropoda > Insecta > Diptera > Muscidae > Philornis > Philornis downsi. Next base: position 832,556 of record JAHXMU010000140.1, on the reverse strand, counting down.
CATGTGTAAATTTAATTTTAAATGATTTTTATGCAAACGAAAATTCAACAGTGGAGAAAGCCTATTAAAAAATTTTAAACATCTTGTAATTGGTTCATTATTTTTATAATTGGCAGATTACGTGTTTTAATGCAAATTTGCAGAATAACATTTGAATTCTCTCAATTCTATCTCAGTGAATTACATAAAACGGATGCCAAACAAAAGAACATTTTCCTTTTCACAATGTTGGTTCAAATTGTTTTATCCGCTAAAAAACGCTATAGTATCAGATTTCAGTTCTGAACCACATTGAGGTGTGAAACTGCATAGAATTGTATTTTTTTTCAAGATTCTCAAATCAAAATATCTTTTCAATTACGTTTGGTAAAAAAACCGAATTCATGGACGTTTCAAGTGTTGTTTCAAGTAAGAATCGAGTCGAATAAGCATTCAAAAAAATTTAACTTCCAGTCTCTACTATTGTAAATTTCCCCTTAGTTCCGTTCCTCTCATTATCTTATCATCCTCTTATCTTCTCACTTTCTCTTCCATCACTTCACAAATATTCTTAAAGGGGGAGTTACTTGAATATTTTTATCTTCCAAATATGGAAATAATGACAATTTCCTTGTTGGACTCGCTCAAATAAGATCAGCTGTTGCGATCATTTTCAATAAACACCAGCTAAATCTCTGACCAAATATATTGGCAAAAATAATTAAATTCTGCTGGCTTTCTATCCATCTTCATCATCATCATCTTTCATTGAGCCACCTCAGTCGCTTTTGGTGGAAAAACTGCTCAACTCACAAGGCCAATACGTGCCGGCACCTGTGGCCAAATGACAACCATCTTTAGCCTCAAATGTTCAAACGTTCATGGAAAAGATTCGTCTTCTCCCCGGTGGCGGCAAATTGTCTTTTTTGTTTGCTATGGAAGCGATAGGCAAAAAAATGACACAAAGACAATTGATTGTCCCGGGAAGATTTCTGTTCAAGTTTTTCACTTAGTAGCGTGTTTGTCCGTTGTACGAGGATCATTTAATCATCATTGTAACCCGGCGTTTTAGTGTTTTCTATGTCAAATTATTGTTAAATGATTTCGTATTGTTAATGCTGTTCCGATAGCTGTTTGCAGACAAAAGGTTTAAACCGTTCATGTGTGTGGCAAACGTTGTAAACTTTCAATTCAATGCCGTTTATGTTTTCTTTATTGTTTAATTATTGCAGCAAACAAATATAAAGAAAATAGAAAAAGTCACATTTACAGTGAAATTGTTTTGAAAGGATGAAATTGATATATGTTAAGCTTTTGGCCTTCAAATGAGGATGTGCCCAGTCATAGCTTTTACAATAAAACGACCACCCAGCACAACAAAGTAGCTGTCAATTAAGTCTCGGTAGTCCGTTCATATGAGTGCAAATGTCATAGCCCGATGGCAAAAATATTTCATGGTTTTATACATTGTAGCGTTAATATGTTAAAAAAATAATTTCATCTTGCAATTGATGTTTTTAGGCTGAGATATAATTCTTAAATTCATGTTGCTGCTGGTTTTCCCCAAAACCGATTTTTACTGCAAACTTTGCAAATTTCTCTAGAACCACAAATATTTGAACCAATCAAGTCGTCATCTCAATAAAAGTGTCGAAGAAAACCGAAATTCACGCCGTATTTCATGTGAGAAAATAAAATATGGGGCAGCTAAAAAAATAATGAACATTAACTGTGGTTTTTTACACTGGTGAGAAGATGCGAATTTAAAATTTGTTCCAAACTGTTACACGACGTGACCACTTTTTAATACAGCCGTTTCAAAATTCGAATACACTTTTCCTTATTTCAAGGTTACGTCATTATTTTAGAGGAGTCAAAGTAAGTGAAATCATCAAGCACTCCAAAGTTATAGTTACCAATGTTAACTCAGCATTCCAAACCTGTAGAAGTTTGTTTGGCGAAACCTATCTGTCTGTATAAACTTCGCAGCGATATCAAATTCGGTCTTGCTGTTATAAATTTAGCAGCAACGGACCATCGAAGGCACCTTTATTGACGCCGAAATAATGATACGTCTTGATCTGTTTCTGTTATGTCATAGTTTGAATATCTGGTCAGTTTTTAAACTTGAGAAGAATCAAGAATAAAGTCCAATGTGATCATATAGTATAGAATTTAGTCGTTGACATATTAGTTGGTAAATACATCGGGATCGGTTTTTTTAAATATATAGGTACGATATAATACGCTTAGATTTCAATCAACGGCAACGGGGTCTTGAAAGAGCCGACGTTTTTTCATTATCAGCCACTCCCCTTTAGTCTTAATTAGCTTTGTCAACAGACTATCAGTTCTCATAGTTTTTTTTTTTTTTTTTGTTCTTAAGTTGTGATACTATGCCATCAACTCTAATTGCGGTGATCATTTCACTTGTGCCGCGATCTGGAACCAGTAACTTACAGAAGTGTTCTCTTCGTAATTACAGCGTATTCTGCGCATCCTAGAAAATATGCCCATAGTTGCACCGGTATCCTTTACATTTTGTCTTTTAGTAAAATTTTCAGACTGTCAAAATGTTGGTGGGTCTCCCCTTTCTTCTGCTTATAGCATTTTAAAACCGGTTGCGACATTGTAATACGAATATATAGACAGTTTTTCGGTGCAGCCTGTAACTATTTCAAGAGTATAGGTATGTATGTGGCTTAGTGATGTCTAGCATTCTCTAGTTATTCCCAAAAGAATAGCAGTCAAGAAGTAAATGAAATTTTTCTCATTTCCTGAGATATCCCAACATTTTCGGCCTATAATACAGAGTAGAGCACCAACAGTGCTACAATGAAAAATTCAAATAACTTTCTTTTTAATCAATCAGGTATGTTCCAAAAAAGTAGTGGAATTAAAGTAAAATACGATTTGAAAAGTTAACGTTTCGTTTTGGATGTTCTGGAAATGAAGTGGTTTGTTGTTTCATTTTCTCATATGAAATGAAGTTCGAAAACAGAAGTTGTAAACAGCTGATATTGACTTGAAAATAAAATTTAGTTATTAAAACTAATATTTGTGATTTTTTGTGCATAAAACTAAAGAATAAATAAATAATAAGGACAAATAAATAAATAAAGGATAAATAAATAATTAATGCGGTGTTAGTGTCCACTGTATTCCAAACCAATGAATACGCAAGCAAAATTATGAAGGCGAATTTTGCGGGATCACTCAAATCCTCTGGATATGGGCGACACTACACAACTAGACACATGTATGTACTTAAGTACATTCAATATACCTATACTTTTAATAAAAACTATTAGGTTTTTACAAAATTATCGCATCATCATCCATTCCGGCAGAACTACAGATTGCTGCCACATTAAGATTTTTAGCAGAAGGAGGATTTCAACGAGGGATCGGAAAAGACACTAATGTGGCCTTAGCACGGAGCACCACCTGCAAAATTTTAAATCGAGTGCTTATTGTTCTAGAAAAATATTTTGGTCCTAGGTGGATCAAATTGAAAATGACAGTTGATGAGCGCCATGCAAAAATTTGGTATTCCCGGTGTAGTAGGAACTCACGTGGAAATTACTAAGCCGCAAAAAGATTCCACAATTCTTCCAATTTTACATGGTCTCCTTTTTTCAGGTCTGTATTGTTTTGCATAAAACGTAACATTATTGCATCCTGCGTTGTATTCTTGTGTTTTCCCCTTCAAACAGGGAAACATTTCATTCAACCAAAGGAATCTGACCACTTTTATTTATTATACTTACATGTTTACTTGCAAAAATTTTTGTTTCACAATAAAATTTCAAAGTATTTTTAAACCACTTCTTTTTGCCTAAAAGTAGTTTCTAGAACAATGCAATTCACTACGATTTGATGTTCGAAAACAAAACAGAAATGAAAAGTAAAAAAGTAAAATTCAGAACACCCAAGTGTCAAATTGAAGTGATTTCAAACTACTTTTACTTCAAAGTAGAGTCTGGAACATACCTGTTGTTGTTTCATTTTCTCATATGAAATGAAGTTCGAAAACAGAAGTTGTAAACAGCTGATATTGACTTGAAAATAAAATTTAGTTATTAAAACTACTATTTGTGATTTTGTGCATAAAACCAAAGGATAAATAAATAATAAGGACAAATAAATAAATAAAGGATAAATAATTGTTTGATAACTTGTTCCAATTTTGAGGGTAACTCCATTACGCCTCTCTCGTAGAAATCCTCGTTCCTATTGGCAAATCGACTGCCACGATTTTCATAAGCTTCTACTTCGGCGAATTTTTTACCGAAATCATTCGACATAGACAAGTTTCAAGCACTTGGTTCTTGGTCCGGAACGTAAGGTGGCTAAACCGCCCAACCTAGACCACTGTTCATAAGCAGTCACCGTTCGTTGCAGAAATGTGTCGATTTTGATACGATTCAGCAGCAATTCGCAGTTATAAATTCGGTCTATAAGGTTTGTTTTTGAGTTAAATTGTGTGCCACTGATGCGTCCATCTTCTTTTTGAATTCAGAATTCAGAATTCAAGCAATTCCAAATGATAATGATGGAACAGTGCATACATAATTGTCGGGCTTGATGATTTCCATTATTCTATCGACATTTCTGGCAATTAGCCTTTCTGATCGTGGTGTATCTTTTTAACGGAAAGAAATGGACGAAACCGAAAACTGATGAGAAAGTTACGTGAAATTTTTGGGAGAAACAACGTGCCAACAAGACACAATATTTGTCCTGTAGTGAATGATTTCGAAGAAAAAGAGTCTGTAGCTGATAAGGCCAAGCATTGACCACAACGTACTGCAAAATCGGCTGCAAACATTATTGCTGCTCAAGAAAGTGTTCAAAACAATTCATCAACCTCAATTCGACGCCGTGCTCAAGAGCTTGGTCTTCCAAGAACAACTTTTCCCAGAATTTTACACAAGGATTTGCATTTGTTTCCATTTAGGATTCAGTTGACACAAGAGCTTCTTCCACACGACCATTTACGCTGCCACCACTACCACCACACGATTTTCATGAAAAAATCATAATGAGTGACGAGGCATATTTTCATTTGAATGGGTATGTGAATAAACAGAATAGTCGGTTCTGGGCAATGAAAACCCCTCAAATTATAAATCAGTCGCCTTTGCATCCATTAAAAGTGACAGTCTGGTGTGCAATTTGGTCAGGAGGAATTATTGGACCTTACTTCTTTGAAACTGAAAACAGCGTAACGGTAACTGTCAATGGGGAACGATATCGTGATAAGATTGAAAACTTTTTAACGTCACAACTCCACGCTTTGGGCTTAATATCGTATCGCATACAGCCAGGATTACAATGGAATTACTGTGAGACCTCTTTTCACAACAAGTTATTTCAAGAAATGGTGATGTTGATTGGTCTCCACGGTCGCCTGATTTGACTGATCCGGACTTCTTCTTGTGGGGATATCTGAAAAGCAAGGTTTATGCAAACAAACTAGAAACGCTTCAGCAACTTAAACAACATATTCATGATGAAATTAATGAAATACTGCGTGAAATGTGTGAGAATGTAATGGAAGATGTGCTCAAAAGGGCTCGCATTTGTGAGGCTAACAGAGGCGGTCATTTATTTGATAGTGTATTCCATGCATAGTTGCCGACATTAAATAAAACATTTATTAATATAAGATCCATTCTCTTTCATTCAATCAAAATTATAAACAAACAAAGTAGTTTACCTTCACGACGGACAATCTGTATTTGAGTACGAAATTTTATCTTTCTGGCAGCATCCGGCATAAGTAGATCGCATTTTTGCAACTCAAAATATTTCTTACTAAAGGCATCCATTGAAAACCTAATAATTTTTTGTTTTTAATATACCTTAAATGTTGCGATTATGTTGAAAATATTCTTAGAGAAATAAAGCAGAAACTTTTTGTGTCAATCTTTTACACTAATTTTTGTTAGCCATTTTCTACTTTCTATTGAAAGCTTATTCTACGATAGTCGTTACATGGACTTTTATAAACGGGTCATAAAGAAGAAATTTCAATAAATAAGCACCCTAGTTTTAAACACGTTATTATCCACAATATTAAACAAGCATTGAAATGAAAATTATTACTGCCAGGCATAATAAAATCTATTTGTAGAAATCAATGCGATTTCCGCATTTGGATAACGTGTATCATAAAATTAATAAAGAAAGTATTTTGCGTGCGTAATGTAGGGAGTAGAAATTGATGAATCTCATGCATTTAATCAATTTCCGACTTTTCGTGATTAGAAATATGTACGAGTATATTTAAATTTATTTTGTAACTTTCTAAAACTAATCATCAGATGATATCTAAATATATATAAACTTTTAAACAACGATTGCTAATAAAATTTAAACTAAACCGAAAGTAAATGATTAAAGTTTATGTCTTCAATCTTTTGTTTTTCCTGCTGTCGTAAGATTTGCTTTAATTATTGTGTAAAGAACAAAATATTAAAATCACGAGCACGCCTTACTTTTATACAATAGCACAGATATAGTAGGACAAATAACAACTTAACTTTACCGTTTCATCCCGCATTTTGACTTCGCTGGCTAAGGCCACATTCGGAAAACAAAAGTAGCAACGGAAACATTCTCAAACTATGATGATAATCTTACTTCCTAAAAATATAAAACAATCGAAGTGAAAACCAAAATCCCCTGGATTCTCACATAAATTTATTGTGACATTTTGACAAATAAAATTTATAAAGAAAAGCCGTCAATCAATGACCTCCATGACATCGTTACATCCACGTCTATCCCCATAGATATGGTGACATGTTAGCCGTAAATTAAAATTCGAATGGTCACTAACGTTTGAGGCAAAGACTGTGGAGACAACCAAGTTGTTAGAGTGGTCTAACGACTATGTCAGCTTCACTTTCATTTTGGTTGCAAACCAAAACACTGTGTGAAGAGATTTAAAAGAGGTCTTAGACAAGGGTCAATAAACAGTCTGGTTCTGAAATGACACAGTCAACAAATGTGTATCAGTTTTTCTGAATTTCTTTACTTTTTTCTGCATTTTAAAAATGTAGCAAAGTACACACTTTTTCTCTGTCAACTTGAATTGTCGTTGATAGCATTGCTGTTGATTGTAATTTTGCCTAGAATGTACAACAAAATGCTTAATTGTCACTAACCTACTCCATTAAACTTCAGTTCTTTAGATTTTTCTCTCTTTCTTTTCTTTTCTGGGTATTTATCAGGTTTCTTGCCGATACTATTGCTCTTTTCGACCATTCGATTAAAAAAAAAACATGTGTTAGAATTAGAAGCGTCCACCGTCCAAGTAGACAAGAAGACACATTAAACGCTTTTTATTGCCAAACACGATTACTGGCCAAACTGGCCACTCTCACAGCACCCGAAACAAAAGTAAATGTATTTCTGAGCTATTTAAGAGGCGTTAAAAATGTCATAAACTCTATTTTTTGTGACCGAAAGTGAAAACGCTTGGAAATACTTCATACAATGTTGTTTCGGCTACTACAAAAACTTTTACTGACACTTTTTAGCAGAAGGAAAACATTTACTGAACTCAATGCAAAATTTGTTAAGGTTAATGGTTGTTTTAAGATATTTGCCGGTAAAGAAAATGGCAAAATACCAAAGTCAAATTAGTTTTGAGTTAACAAAAAAAATTGCAATAATTATAAGAGTTGCCTCCGGTTTGTGCATTACAGTATTTAAAATGTTCAGATATGAGTAAGAAAGACCCAACTTTGTATGACTAAAAATTTTCGTGGTTTCGAGTACCAATAGGACTATCTATCGTTCATTGAGTGACAATCAGAAACATGCGGTTGAAGTAGGATCCAGACGACGCCGAGCAAAAAATTTAGCAGGTTGTGTGCTACTCCGGACTCTGTGCTCCAAAGCAAGAAAGAAGCAAGCAAGCAAGAAATCAAATATTTGAAATCATCTTCCGGTTTTCTTCGAGAGCTCCAATAATTTGAATTACGTTCCGACTACTCGGAAGGAGTTGGCCACGGTTCCTATCTCTTCTGGGATCTTTTGCCAAGATTGCGGATTTTTTTTTTTTTTTTTGGTGGATGGCGAGTATTGTCGATAGTGATATGCAGTCATAGGATTAATATTTGATTTCTCCAAGGCTCTAAATTCTATCCGACAAGAAGGCATTGTATACAAAGTTTTATCGATGCATTTCCATGTCTGCCCGTGCAGTGTTATTCCCTATTTCTTCGGGGATCGCACGTTCTGAGTTGGAACGTAGACTATGTTCTATTGCAGTTCCATTATGGTTGCTTCTTTACTATATACTCTTTGCTCTCGGCCACCCTATTGTGGCCAACTGCTGGTTTATATAGCTAATATTCTCGTCGCGACGTTTGGCCCAACGGCGAAGACTGTTAACTCTAAATGATTGCTTCTAAAGGTAGTTACTGAAACTGAATCTGTCTAAATACGAAAGTGTAATATTCAGACGCTTTCGAAAGTCCCTTATAATGAGATTTAGGGCTTATGATCCTGATAAGGTATAAAATCATATATCTCGTCGCGTTTTTGCAGGAGAATTTTGAGTTTTACCGAACGTTATGTAAGCATCTCCCGACTACGTGCGGAGCATATTATAAGCATATTACTAGGTTAGAACTAATTGATTGGCCTAATTAGAATTAGATATCCAACGACATCTCAATATATTTTAGGGTATCTTCCCTTTAGCTGGAATGGCTTAGGATATACAAACGACGACTTTTACAAAGTTGCGTAGGTCTGCGCTCTAAGATCCTCATGGACGGAGCAATTTTTGAAGATGGTGAAACCATATTGTAGGAGGTCACTTATTTATTTACTTAGATGGTGACTAGAAATCTTTATCTGTTATACACCGTACATAGAAAATAATTCCAAGAGGTTTAGTCTTCGACGCACCTGCTCCAATTCGTCACGTAAGCGTTTCCAAAACCAGGTCCCTCCAATAGGTTATTGATCGTCATCTTCTGCGTTGCTTATTGAGCTCGTTGCCGAAGATATTTTGCTTGATCACGTCGATGGCGGTATAGGGTTCATTATTGTTCTAATTAACGTTTATGGGTTCATACATTTTGTTAGAGTATTTTTACTTCAAAAGCACCCAGGACTGGTTCATAAGCTTGTATCGCCTTGTTCTATACAGTGCAATTTTGTTCGTCGAGAAAGGAGTTTATCCTTAAATCGCTTACTAACCCCATAGCAAGTAGTATGTATCTGCATAATATACTCTACTCCCAATTTCAAGTTATAATTGTCAACATTCAAGCAGCGCCCTAAACGAATAGACTGTATGTTCATTGAAACAAATAACTTGGGTTTCTTCACTTTTACCGCTCGCTACCTTCCCCTTAATGGCTGAAGAAGCTGTAGTAGCTTTTCGCAGTTTTCAGTCAATAATATATACGAGGAAGGTCCCGAAACTAGCCGACCTGACGTATAGATGGTACCAGTAGTTAAAAAAAAAATTGTTTCGATGAAAACATATAGTTTAAAGGCACCACGTTGTTCAGTATTTTTATTTGAGTCATCAAAAGTAAACGATCTCAATGAATTTGTAAACATGGAAAAAATTGGTCACCATTATGTAATACAATATTTCTATTTGAAATGTCTCAGTTCAACCGATATTAAATTCGAGCTAGATTTTACTTTGGGGAATCTGCTTCTTCGTTTACGAATGCAAAATATTGGGTAGAAGAATTTAGATGAGGTCGTACGAGCTGCTAAGATGAACACCGTTGTGATGGACCAATGGAAATGTCCACGACTGACACGGTTAAGAATAATCCACAAAATGGTATGAAATGATCGTCCACTGAACGTGCTTGAAATGCTTTAAATGGTAGGCATTTCAAAAATGCCTATACATCGTATATTGACTGAAGATTTGCAGACGGCGCAATAATCACTCATGCGGGTTTGTTGGTGTCTCAGCAAAAATAAAAGTAATCGACAAGTTTGGTGAAATAAAATTTTGCATCGGCCGGGAATCGAACCCGGGCCGCCCGCGTGGCAGGCGAGCATTCTACCACTGAACCACCGATGCTTCGTCTGATGTCCTCTTCAAAGTTTTTTAAACGGCACGAATGATACGGAGTTTTGATTGAAATGAAATATGTGATAAGGTTTAAAAACTGCTGCCAACAACAAATGAGCAGAATATTTTTGTATACTTTTTGTCACTGTCTTTTGTTGCGCATTTCCCACTCTACAGCCGCATTTGGCGAAAAAGAAAGTGTTGTTTCACCAAGACAATGCTCCAGTTCACACGTTCACTAATTTACGAATTAAAGTTCGAATTGCTTCATCACACACCTTATCCGGCCGACTAAGCTCTCTCGGTCTATTTTCTATTTCCAAACTTGAAAAATGGCTCGGTGGTAAAAGATTTGCAAATATGAAGAGGTGGTGTTTGCGGTTGATCGATATTTTAAGGAGTTTGACAGTTCCTGTGTAACGAGCTAAAAGGAGGTTATGTTGAAAAATATGGACATTTTTTCCAAATTTTTAATGTCTTCTTTGTTAGATCGGTAAGTTTTGTGACCGACCATATCATTGGTGTGCATAAGCTGCTTATGATTTTTAATGAAAATAGTTACCAGTTGTGTTTTTTCGTATTCAAAGTAATAACCAAAAAAAGTGTTTTGAAGAGGTCACATTATGAGACGCCACCTTTTCTGAAGCTTTTTTGATGTAAAATGACGTTAAGTTACAAAATACGTTAAGTTCACTACAATACGAGGTGTGATCAAAAAATAACCATTATTTTTAATTTTTTTCAAAAACTATTTATTCATCAATTTTTATTTTATTTCCTTTAAAGTAGTCCCCCTCAGATATAATACACTTGTGCCAGCGTTTCTTCTAATACTCGCAACACTTCTAAAACGCGCTTTTTGGTATCGCCAACAGCTCCTGTTTCGATTTTTCTTTTATCTCCTCAATCGTAGCAAAACGCTTTCCTTTCATCGGTGTCTTCAGTTTTGGGAAGAGGAAAAAGTCAGGCCAAGTCCGGTGAATACGGTGGTTGAGGCATGATTGCGGTTTTGTTTTTGGCCAAAAACTCACGCACAAGCATCGATGTGTGAACTGGTGCGTTGTCATAGTGCAAAATCCATTATTGGTTTTTCCACAATTCTGTGCGTTTCTGACGAATTGCTTCGCGCAAACGGCGCACAACTTGAAAAGAGTATTCCTTATTGACCGTACGCCATTGCAATGAGCAAAACCTTCACATTTGACGGAAATTGACGTGCTCGGGCGACCAGGACGAGCATCGTCATTGACATTTTCTCGTCCTTCCTTAAACCGGTTATACCACAATTGAACTTGTGTTTCTGCTCATAGTAGACCCGCCAAACACCACAGTCAACATTTCAAATGTCCTTGAACATTTAATTTATTTTTTTACACAAAACTTAATACAGCTTCTTTGATCGATCATTTTTTCGAATAGTAAAAAATCGAAGAGCGCACCAAAACACGACTAATACAATCCAATATGGCTGATATTGTCAACATATATAACAGACATGTGAACCAACGTAACAGGAAAAAAAAAATGCGAAAATCGATCATACGTAACTCACGAAATTTGGAAAAAACCCGTATCTTTATCACATCTCATACATACGGTCAGTAAGCTTCAGTACCAAGATATAGATTTCGCGTTTAAAGAAAAGTCACTTTCGTCTTTAACAAAGTAGCAATCTTCGAACACATTTCGTTATGAGTTTTTTTTTTCCTTTTTTTGTTTACCAAAAAAAAATTTCTGTATCCAAAACTATCCTTTTTTCGATCGTCTGCTGATTATAAAGAGGCACTGATAACGCTGAACTCCGTGATGGTGCAACCACCATCATAACAGACAATGGACAATTTTTGGAAGCGCCATTACAGTTTTGAAGCGAATCGTCCGGACCCTGGATTAAGTAGATATTCTTTAGCTGAAATTCAGGCTGCAAGTTCATGATACTTTCTTGGTAAATTCTTTCAGAAAAAAGATATTAAAATTTTAGAGAAACTTTGGGCTTACTATCCTTTTTAGCTTCAGTCCCGCGAATTTATTGACTGATGTATTATTGGCAATTGTTTAATAAAACCCTGTAAAAATTAAGTAAACGATTTTAAGAAACTGTGAAAAAGTTTTTCCTTAGGAAGTATTTGAAGCTATCTTTCTGTGATATTGCATTATTTGTGTATCCTGTTTCAATAAAATTGTTTCAAGTACTAATGGTCGCCGGCGAAACAGCCTGCCTACCATTTTACACGGTATTTCGGTTTACCGAAAAAACATGCTTCAAAGTCGATCAAACGTCAAGCTAATATTCACTGTTTTCTTTGACTATCTTAGGGTTAGGCACTCGGAAATCCTGTCAGTAAACGCTAAAGAAATAAATTTATGTGGACGTTATGCAGTGTTTGAGAGAGAATTTTTCAGAAAAACATCGAAAACATATTTATGGGAACAAACTTCATAGCAACGCACCATCTCTCAAAACATATCGTAATCACCTGATATGGCTCCAGATGGCTTTTTCTCTTTCCAGAACTCAAATTATCTCTTTTTAAATGGAAAAATTAAATTTTAATGGAAAAAATTAGAAAATTCGTGACGAGAACTGAAATACAGGTCTCCGTCGGGAAGGTATACTAATTTTTTTGTTTATAATTTTTGATTAAATGAAAGAGAATGGATCTTATATTGATAAATGTTTTATTTAATGTCGGCAATTATGTATGGAATACAATATCAGATAAATGTTCTCCTCTGTTAGCATCACAAATGCGAGCCCTTTTGAGCACATTTTTCATTACATTTTCACACATTTCACACGGTATCTCATTAATTTCATCACGAATCTTTTGTTTGAGTTGCTCAAGCGTTTCTGGTTTGTTTGCATAAACCTTGCTTTTCAGATATCCCCACAAAATGAAGTCCGGAGCAGTCAAATCAGGCGACCGTGGAGATCAATCAACATCACCATGTCTTGAAATAATTTGTTGTGGAAAAAGGTATCGCAGTAATTCCATTGCAATCCTGACTGTATGCGAAGTGGCACCGTCTTGTTGATACCACATCTTAGCCAAGCCCAAAGCATGCAGTTGTAGCGTTAAATAGTTTTCAATCATATCACGATATCGCTCCCCATTGTCAGTTACCGTTACGCCGTTCTCAGTTTCAAAGAAGTAAGATCCAATGATTCCTCCTGACCAAATTGCACACCAGACTGTCACTTTCAATGGATGCGAAGGTCACTAATGAATAACTTGAGGGTTTTTTATTGCCCAGAACCGACTATTCTGTTTATTCATATATCCATTCAAATGAAAATATGCCTCGTCACTCATCATGATTTTTTCATGAAAATCGGGGTTGTCATGGGCGAGCTGTTACATCCTATTGGCATATGTACGGCGGCGTAAATGGTCTTGTGGAAAAAGCTCTTGTGTTAACTGAATATTAAATGGAAAAAAATACAAATCCTTGTGCAAAGTTGTGGCCAAAGTTGTTCTTTGAAGACCAAGCTCCTAAGCTCGGCGTCGAATTGCGGTTGATGGATTGTTTTGAACACTTTGTTGAACAGCAGTAGTGTTTTCAGCTGATCTTTCAGAACGTTATGGTCCATGCTTGACCCTATCAGCTACAGACCCCCTTTCTTCGATATCATTCACTACACGATAAATAGTGCGTCTTGTTGGCACGTTGTTTCTCCCAAAAGTTTAACGTAACTTTCCCATCGTCTCAGTAATCGATGATTAATTTTGATAAAATGTTTTAACGAGTAAAACACGTTGGTTTATTGAATATTTTTCCATAATAAATTTGCCACGTCTCTACTTCACGACTGCCAAACATGAACTGTCAAGACTAATGTTTACCAAAATAGCGGCAAAACAATGTAGTATACCTTCCCGACGGACACCTTATATTTTCCAGAAAATGCGTTTGGAAAATGTTTTGATGAATTGAATTATTCATTGGCGTTATTATTACCATTACATTATTATTATTTCGAAAGGGACATCACAGTAGATGTACGAGTACGTAATAAATACCAATGAACTACTACTACTGAACGCTACTTTTTAACAGAAGAACATCGGTGAATAAACCATTTTGTGCTATCAATAAACCTATTAGACTTTTTCGTATATTTGTCAGCACGTATGATATACTCGTTTTAACTAATATGTTTCATGACTTCTTGACGGGTGATAACTGCTTTACGTGCAAAAATAAATCATCTGAATTTCATTTCATTTCATTTATTCAAATCTATGGAACAAAATTTCCTTACAGACTAACAATGTGTTTCTAATAATAATTTTATATTATGTACTCGTATACTATTTATAAACAATTTAAAATAGAATTATTTAATCTTAGAAATCTGTAGAGATGTAATCGAAACAAATATTGAGATGAGTCAAACTCTATGAGGTGATTGGAATCTTGATTCAAAGTATATTCATTAATTTCAATAAGAATATAAAATCCACGATTCAGAATGCTGTTTTTTGCATAAGAAGTAAAGTGCCGAGGTGTATCAAAAATATGCGTTCGCCGCAGAGACCTAGGTGGAACATAAAATGGAATCTGTGCCAAAAGATTAGAGCAATCTATGTAACCACCGATTATATTAAAAACAAATAGCGCTGTCTGGAAGTTACGACGATATTCTAATGTCTGTAACCCAAGTAATAAGCATTTTGAAGTGTAGGTTGGGAGAGGTTCTTCAAATCTAAATGCAGAAGGAGCAAACTTTACAAAAACACGTTGCACGCGTTCGATACGTGCAATATGAATATTGGAATGAGGACACCAAATAATAACGGCATATACCAACTTAGATCTAACATATGATGTAAAAATGATTTTAAATATGTTGGAGTCAGAAATTTCGGAACAATTGCTTTTAATGTACGCAAGAACTTTATACGTCTTAGGAATAACATAATTGACGTGCGGAATAAATATCTAACCGGAATCAAATAGAACACATAGATCCAGTTTCGAACAAGCCGATTTCAGAGAAAAATTACCAATTTTGAACACTGCATGAATTTCAGCAAAATTATTACTATGACGAAGATAGGAGGTACATCTTCGTCATAGTAATAATTTTCCCAGGAAGCAAAAATACATTAGATACAAAACATACTTACACTCGTACATGAAATATAACATAAAATGTCTTTAAATGTTTTTCTCTTTATTTACAAATTTTGTTATTATATACTAATTATAGTATTTGCGAAGGTAACAACAGAAATGTAATGCCTTGTTAAAATTAGCTTAGGAGCATCTTAGTCTCATTATATTTGGTACAATGTTTAACTTGTCTGTATTAAGATAGGCATGTGCCATGTTTAACTAACAGAAACTCTAACTTATATTTAACTATTCACAAAAAACAGCAATAGAATGAAATACAAACCATCAACATGGCCAACGTCTGTTGTTTTTACCAAAGATTAAGTTTAAAAAACCATATATTTATTAGATTGGCTTTGCTGCGGAAATATAATTAGACACAACTACAATTTGAAGAAAAAACTTATACTTTATGGTCAATTAGTATTTTTAAGGCTTCTGTTTAACATGTTTGCAGTAAATACGACCGTAAAAAACGACTATTTCATAAACTCATAAAACAAAATTACAGACCGTATACAATTTGATTTAAGTCTTTTCAAATGCTGGAAATACAAAGTGGAAGAAGACACATATTGAATTCTATCTTACTCTATATTATATGTATTTTGTCTAGCAACCATACATTATCGTTGAAAGTAAAATAGTAACAACGTAGAAATCAGTAAATTGTTATATGAAACCATCATGACAACCCAATATACGAGTATGCTCAGCATTTCATCTAAGACAGGGATTGTTCCTAAGATGATAATATGAATATACTTCCTGTACATGCGAGTGTAATGTGTTAGACGTTGCATTTGGAGTAAAGTAGTAAGTACGCATTACAAATGCATGATAAGAACGAATATTGAACACGCTTCTCTTATTTTTAGAGCACAAAGAACACAATTAACAAGCAAAGTTGAGTATTATTTAATAGTGCATTATGATTACTCCCTTGTCAAATCGACCCAGATAATTAATCTGATACGATCGAAAACTATAACGTGACCATTCCGTGATCTAGTATGTTGCAGAAAATGGATTTCTAATTGTATATGTAATATCGGTTATGATTCACTCTCTTGTCATTCGTCTTAATTGGAAACATTATCCAATCATATCCGTCATAATAGCTACGCTATGACAAAGCTAGACTCCATAAAATAATATTTTCTACTGTCCTCTCTCTATCTTTTCATGATTTTTAGCTTGTGCAAATTCCCAAGTTTGTTTCTTAAGTCTTTAGTCATTGTGAAGACAATAACAATCAGCGCATGAACTATCTATTCAATTAACCATATTCAGCTTATGTAGGGTATCTTAATATAGGAAGAAATTATAAGGAATTCACTTGCTTCCATTTTAACTATTATGGAAAAGCAAATATTGTTAATATTTATTGAACATGCACTACATAAAACTTCAATAACAACAGCCACAGTATCCATGGCCAAGAATTGTGTTTATATGGAAAATTGAAATAATAACTATTTGAAACGCATTTAAGTATCAGACATTCGAGGATATTGCCCGAAAAAGGAAACATTTTGTTCACCAGGCAAATAGCCTTTCGTCCGAAATGTGATTATTGAAAGTTTTATGGTCATTTCGTGCAAATTAGAAGTTGTTCGTGATGGACACATGTTCATGAGCGTCGTGGCGCAGGAGTGTTTGTTGATTTTGCTGATGAGGATGGTGGTGGTTGTTTTGAAACCTTGAAATGTAAAACCAAGCACTTAATAGCTTATGGCTTCTTCTGTTTAATAAACTTCAATTTATTTTTGCTATTTGTGCAACATTTTATCGTCATCGAGTGAGGTCTATAATGGAGATAATTAATGGATTCTTGGTATGTTATTACACATGGAGTAAAATAGTATTAAAACATATTGTTAATAACTTATTGTAGATAATGCTACAGGAAAAACTTTTGCAAAATTATAAAATATTGCTAACGTTTTAAAGGAAATATGTTTGCGTTACTAAATTATTCGAATCATTATCAAAATCATTTCCTTATCGATTATACTGAATCCACTGCAGATTATATAACAACATAATATGCGTTATCACAGAGCATAACCATAACGAAAGGAATTGTGAAACTAAGTGTAGAAAATCCGACAGCAACAAAATCATGTGCAAATGCAAGAGGAAATCAATAAATTGCCAAATGCAATTGACATGGAAATCATACGATTTTTCTGCCATTGTAACTGATGGCAAAACAAGAATTGGTGCCTTTGACTAAGGCTCCTCATTGGTCTCAATAAACTTACACAACACAAATCTCCTCTTAGCAATCAAAACGGAAGTGGGATGATGATTTAGAAGTAATAATAATATACCTATAAAATATAATATAATATAATAATATATATATAATATAAAATATTATATAAAATAATATAAAAAATGCCTTATCGAGCAATCTATACAAAACGAAAACCACAAAAGTAAAAATAAAATTTAGTAGAATTTTAGGTACTTCCTGTGAAACGGATTTAGTCTAAATATTTGCTATTTTTCAAATTTATTGTATCGCTTTTAAAGTAGCTTCCATTCAAGGTAATACAATTCAGCTGGAAGACGCAATTCCAAAGCTTGTTGATTGGTTTGCATGTCAAACTCCTAAATCTCTGTCTCATCAGCATTTGTAACGCGTTTTCAGAATGTGTTGTCAGAATTGACAGAATGTGTTGTCACAATTGACACATTCTTACATATGCTTACGGCATTCACACAATTGGGGTTTGAAACAAATTCCGATCTTTCGAAATTACTACTAACAATATAAACATAAACGTGTAAAATAGAACTAGTTGATTCGTGGAACATAGAAAGTACAGAGGTTTTCCTACACCTTCGATTTCCTGTCACCTTCATTTCCCTCACTTTATTGTTGTTAAATTCAGTTGGGGACATTGATGATCGACCAGAGTGAAATTTGCGACCGCTTTTGATAAAATCGATTCAATGTAAGCCTTCTGCAACACTTTTAGCGGTCCAGCACATGAAATTCCATTTGCAATACAAAATTTAAGACAAGTTCTGTATTCGATATTTTGATCCACTATAACATTTGAGATGAGCTGATGAAATTAAGTATTGTAAACAAATAAAATAACAGATCGGGCTCAAACTTCACGTCAGTGTAAAGGACGACATACCAAGCAAAAATAATAATATTTTTAAGCCCAGTTTTTAATGTGGTCAGTCCCCGGTACTCTTTTAACAGTATATATTAAAGCTATATTCAATACAATGTATAAATTTTAATGATTGTTATTTTTTCTTCGATTTAATTCTCTGCTTCTCAGGCCATATGGTATTATTTAGTTTAATGTAGATCTTAAATTGCTTTTTATAACTTTAAAAATGATCTTTGTTAATAAAAGTTGTGTATTTACCTTCATCCCACCCATTGACTTAATTGTGACTTAATTGTCACAATCTTATTGAGTCTATTGCTGTACATAATGAGGAATTTCAAGCAATTCGTCCTTCAACTCTTTTCTACCAAGAAGCCGCACAAATATTTTGTATGAATTCTATAGTTATATTGATCCAATGGAGTCTTGACCACTCAGCAAATTGTTTGTCGTAAGAACTTTCAAACTTTTTATTCATTCCCTTAAAATTACAGCGAGACCGAAGAAACTCCGAAGAATTAGTTCTTGCGTTCAGAGGACTGACCTCGTAAAATGTTGATGGCTTTGGTATTGAAGAAAAAGTTTCAGGTTTTCATTTAACCCACATATAATTCAAATACTTCGCTTTATTTGTCATGCATAATAAAACATTATAAAATTTCACATTTCATTGATATTTGCTCTTTTCTGCCTAACGCCTCTTTCATTGCATAAAAAGTTTGTGCCTTAAGTCTTTTATTTGAACTGTGCTGTAGTTTTTACAAAACTATAGCTTTTAGACCTTATTTGTACAACAGTGCATACCAAAACTAGCTTACAAAAAAAAATAAATAAACTATAAAAATATGTATTTGCATACACTAATGCAATATGTATTTCGCATGGCCCTTCCATTCATATGTTTCCAAATGCAAAAGCACCCATAGTTTTGCACTCAATCCACTGCACGATTGTGTGATTGTGATATCTCACACTAATTGCAATTACAATTGAAAGAAAGAAAGTCAATTGTTATGCATATTTCCCGCATATTTTCAGACGAGAATTGACTCGCTGCCGGTCATAATTACAGTTTAGGTCACACATAAAATGTTCCAAAATATAGAAATTCACGCATGTAGGGCAAACATCGAATAGTTAACATACAAATGAAAGTGAGGATGATCATGGCAGATGAAAGGCAGCGCCAAAAACTGCTGTTAACAACAGAAGTTGTTTACAAATGTCGGAGTAGAAGCAGAAGAAACATCGAATTGTTACAAATTTGAAGCAGCTTTCGTGGAAGACCACAATGGCAACGACACATCGCAATGGCAGCTTTATAAAAACTTATTACAGACATGGCAGGAAAAAACATCAGAGTTTACACGATTACGTGAAAACGCTGGCAACGAACATGGTCAACAATGTATTGGAATGAAACCGAAAGTAAGTAGTTATATTGCATGCTGTTATTGTTGCAACTGGATACATAATTATGCCAGCAAATGGAGGGAACGGTTGAAAAGTCTGATGGGATGTATTAAACGCAGTGGGGGAAAAGCCTTCAAAATGCGTTCATGTCATAGGTGGCAACGACTATAATTTTGGTTGATCCTGTCAAGTTTCCATCGCAGTTTCAAGCAATTCCGTATTTCGAAATGTATCGTACAACTTTCATTTTATATGGACTCGTAAACCTATACACTCGGTGACATAACGCGAACAGCAACAAATGGGGAGAAATGGAAACCTATTGCGAGACGGCTTGCCTCCGAAAACCAGATAAAAATTGAATTGAATGAAAACGCACAAAATTGTCAACTCCTACTAAAATTATAAAGACCATAATTTAAGAATTTGTGATTCTTCGGAAAACTGTGCTTTTTCCGATTCTCGAATTTTCCTAAAAATATTGACATTAAATTTGATTTTGGAGATTTTAAAACTAATGGGGAGGGAAACTCGACCTTGATTCAACTTACAATAATCAATCCCATCAAGCCACGAGATTTTAATAGAGGAATATTCACAATGAAATTGCTTTGGCCTTACCGCCAAAACGTGAGATATTGACTAATTACTTTAACATAGATATAAAGCTTGTTTCTAGCATATAAATAAATATACACACCAATCGCCGCATGGCGAAATATTTTGTATGTACTTCCAAACAAAAGTTTATATAGTTTATAGCGGCTCAGAATAAGTAGATTGTCATTTAGTGGCCCCAATTAGGTATAGACTACAACATAAGACCACTGCAGGGAATTTAGTGGATACATTGTTTGGGTATAAGTAATACAATAAAGTCAACTTCGGTCAGAGCTCTGTAGATAAAACTGTAAACTATTTTGCTGATCATCTGGAAGAAGTATTTACTCCTAACTATACAATCTCTCTTGTAAATACAACGATCATTAGCCCAAAGGTCACTCTTAGAAAAAAATGTTCTCTCGTTGAAAATGAATAAATCTCCTGGACACGATAAAATAACAGCGAAAATGATCTCAGAACTCCCCCCACAACATCCTCAAATTAGTTTTATTTATATTTAATGCTATACTTCGAATTGGATACTTTCTTCGATCATAAAAGCTGTCTGAAATAATAATGATCCCAAAACCTGGAAAGGAACTGTCACAAATTACATTCTATCGACCAATAAGTTTACTCTCTATTTTATCTAAACTGTTTGAAAAGATCTTTCTCCAAATTTTGAACCCCGATATTGAAGCAAACCATGTAGTGCCCAGGCACCAGTTTGGGTTTCGTAAGGGTCATGGAACTATAGAACAAGCACATCGTATAGTAACCCAGATCAGAAAAACATTCGAAGATCGGAAATATTGCTCAGCTCTCTTTATAGACATCTCCCAAGCTTTGATAAAGTGTGGCATGAAGGCCTTATTTCCAAAATAGTCTCCTTTCTACCCACAAGCTGCTGGAGAGCTATCTAAAGGATCGATCTTTTATAGCAAAATCTAAGGACTCTGTTTCAACTCATAGGAAAGTTTCACCAGGAGTTCCACAGGGCAGTATACTAGGCCCTATACTATATACCACATCTGACGTGCCTGTTCATTCCCTAATACAAACTTCAGCTTTCGCTGATGACTCCGCATTCATTAGCATTAGCACTTGCCCATTAATGGCTTCTAGACAACTGCAGTCTCATATACATACATTAGAATCTTGGCTCGAAAAGTGGAAGATAAAAGTAAATGCCACTAAGAGTGTACAAGTTGCATTCTCTCTTAGACAGAACAAATGCCCAGCCCTCCCTATTCACGGTAGTACCATAACCATATTCATAACCATGCCAAATATTTGGGTATTCACCTTGATCGACGTCTCACCTGGAAAAATCACACTGACTCAAAAATCACACAATTAAAATTAAAAATGGCTCAACTCCACTGGCTTATTGACTTCCAGTTTACTCTCAGTTTGGAAAATAAAATCACCATCTATAAAACCATATTGAAGCCAATATGGACATACGGTATCCAGTTGTGGGGAACGGCATCGGCTTCTCACATAAATAAGCTACAGAGAAGACAATCAAGAATACTGCGCCAAATTTGTAGTGCCCCATGGTATATTAGGAATGATAACATACACAAGGATTTAAACATTCCTTATATTTCCGAGGAAATAAGAAACGTAAGAAGGTCATATATATCGAAGTTGCCCTCCCACTCAAACCCTCTCGTTCAAAACCTTCAATATTTTGCCGATCATATACGACTAAGAAGAAAGGACACGCTAGACTTGGTGCGATGGTACAAAGTTCGACTCACCAAAAATAAGATCCGTATTAAGATTTGAATACTTATTGTAAATTTCAAAAGAAAGATTCAATAAAGAAAATGAATGAAAAAAAAAATTTATGGACAAACCGAACCCAAATAGAATATGTTATAAATAATTAATATATTACTGAATTGACGGCATAACTTGATGGGAATCCATGTCAAACGCAGGTAGAGCTTTCTTCAGTATAAGGAGTTAGCCGCCAAGCTATTTCCAAGCGATTGCATGCGTTGGGCATGATTCAAAGGCAAAGAACTTGGGTTCCTTATGAATTGAAGCCAATCGACGTTGAGCGTCGTTTTATCGCCTGTGAACAACTGCTTTAGCGGCAAAAAAAGAAACGGAGTTCTTCATCGTATTGTAACGGGTGACGGAAATTGGATTCAGTACAGCAATTCAAAGAAAAGAAAGTCATGGTTGCTGCCCGCTCATGCTTCTACGTCGTCGCCTCGGCCGAATATTCAGGCTGCGAAGGTTATGCTCTGTATTTGGTGGGACGAGGTTGGTGCCATTTATTACGAGCCAAATGAAACCATCACTGGAGATCGGTATCGACTTCAATTAATGCGATTGAATCGAGCTTTGCGCGAGAAACGCCCACAATACGCGGAGAGGCACCAAAAAGTGATTTTTCAGCATGACAACGCTCGGCCTGACGTAATCAAGCCTTTTAAAACCTATCACTGAAATGCTGAAATGGGAAGTCTTACCTCACCCGCCATATTCTCCAGATATTACGCCGTCCCATTATCACTTGTTCGATGGCACACGGTCTGGCTGGCCACAAGTTCCAATCATATGACGACGTCAAGGAATGGCTAAATTCGTGGATATCCTTAAAAGATTAACAGTTTTACCGTGACGGAATTTGAGCTTTGCTAGAAAAATGGGAAAAAGTAGTAGTTAGCGATGGGGAATACTTTCAATGAATCATTTGTAAACATGTTTTCATAACAAAGTTGCACTTTTACAAAAAAAAAAAAAAAACAGCGAGAACTTAGTTGCGAACCTAATATTGTACAAAACAATGACCTCAAACTGGTCTTATTAACACCAAAATAAACATAAGCACCTTATTTATTATATTGAAATGTTTTATCTCAGAATGAAGCCAACATATTCTGAGGATCAATTTGGCAATGATTCAAGCACTTCGAATGGTTATGGCATAGCCAGCTTATGCATGTAGACTTTCTATTTTACGTTGCCCGATGGTCTAGTCAGCCAATTCACTGATTCTTATCTTGAAATAAACAAGTCACGGATTCATATTCGCAATAAAAGCCTTGCTTCACGATCTCTGTGACAAGAAGCATCGTCATATTAAAACCAAATGTCGTTACGATTACAGGTTTCAATTTCAGACAGCTAATAGTCCGTTATCAATAAAGGGTCTCCGGTCGGCCTTATTTCTAAAGAAATTTACATCGATGATTTCACAAGCATCAACTACAAGCATTTTATCTAGATGAAACGGCAATGAACATTTTGGAGTTATTTTCTGGTCCATGTATGGCAATTTCGATAACTGATATATAGCTATTCAGCCGCAAATGGAGCTTATCGCTAGACGAAATTTAGCGGAAAACAATGGATCTGCTTCAAACACTAGATCTTCTTCGCAATTCTTGCAGGAATTGAATTTTGCGTGCTTTTGAAACAAAGAATATTAGATAAAATACTAAGTTATTGCGATCGAGAAAAGAAAATGTAGAGAATGGCGCCGAATTAATTCACTATGGACATCGCGTTTACTCTGACTTACATCCGCTATTTGTTGGTAAATCAATTTGGTCACATATTATTCAACAAAAACGATTTTATTTTCGATGTTGAACCGAATTTTGCTTTCCGATTTGGCCGATTATATAGAGCGTAAGACATTCTAAGCGCACGAATCTTATTTTCGAAATAAAAACCCAACAAACAAAATCTCCGTAAATGGGAGAGCTTTCTAAATTCGGTGAAATTATACCGATTTTATTTTTAGACTCACTCAGCGGCACCTAAATTTCAACGATGATTGCAAACGTCACAGTTTAAGTAATATTTAGCAGGCTTGTCAATTACTCCACTACTCGAAGGATTTGTCAGATACATCGACGTGACTGCCAGTCAAATAATGAAAGCTGGCTGTATGCGGGATTGAACCCGCGATCATGCGAATATCAGTCACATGTACTAATCGTCGAGTTACGGTCTGTCACTTGTTTTTATAATACTGCAGAATAATTCGTAGACGCTGTTGTCTTTCACGATTAAAATTTCAACAATACTAAAGAGAAATATCACAACAATTTTACGGTTAGACGTGTCATAAAATAGTGTCGTTCATTAAAAAACAAAATCTTTAAAGATGGTAACCTGGGAGTTAAAGCAAAATCCAATAATTTTCACATCCTGCCAATTGCATATTTATCTTCCATAGTGTGGCGGTAACCCGCAACCAAAGTTCAAATAACTAACATATGATCACACGCCCCCTATAACACGAAGGCTAACGGCTGTTGTGCAAAAACAAAAAAGAAAAAGAAGACTCCACAACCAAAAAAAAAAAAAAATTATACTTACTAAACATTGTTAGCATGTTTACATGCTTTAATTACCACACAACCCATCGACTCCCATCCCATTGCACAAACTTAGTTATCCTCTATATAGGTGCATCGATTCCATATCTCAACTTAATGAAAAACATGTTGAATTGAAATGGCTTTTACATTTCACAACAAAAAAAAAATATCTTTTCATAATGAAAATTGGAGCTGAAAACAAAGAAGTGCACACGATGTGTAATCAGTCTTCTCAGAGTCGTGTCTTCCCCCATTCGCTCCTTGGTAAACATTCTGAGGGATGACTGCGTGGTTACTGCGTGTGACGAGCTGGAGGCTCTGACTGATCGCAGAACAACATCCAGACAATGTTTTCAACACCAACTCCATTTTCATAATTAATGAGAAATTTGTTACACAAACGATCAGAAAGAAAACCAAAATCATAATCCAATTGAAAGTTACCTAAATATTTCCACTCCAAATATTACAAAGTATCGTTTCATACGAAATCTATAGGGAACTCGTATACACGTAGCAGTTTTATGAAGACGCACAACATTTAAAATTGTATTTCTTTTTTTGGCTGGGGGGGATGAGGGCGTGTGATTTAATTTTGCTACGCATTACCATGTGATCAGTAGTGTTTTCATTACTAAAATCCATTTAAGATCTAATCTACACATACTTGTATGTACTTGCGCAAGATAAACATGTACACGGAATCTTGGGCGTCAGGCATATCGCTCTCCATGCTGAGTCTGACGGCTATGCAATGAAAGGTTTAATTATTCATTGAGTTTTAAATGTTTAAAATTGCATGTACCTGGCCATTGTTTACAACTTAATGAATTTTGGAATAATATGATTATTGGTTGCCTTTTGTTAAGCAATTCTCATTTACTCGTTTACTTCTCTTTTGAAAATATTTACTTTTGTTTTCCTCGTTCAGTAATCAGAAAGTAATCTGATATTAGAATTATTTATATGCATCATTTAGATAACATATGTGATTATCATTGAATTTTTCTTTTGTTTTCTTTTTATCAATTCCGAGTAGAAAACTAAAGACTTAAGCAACAAACGTGATGCTGTAACTGAAGATGGTACGATAGTATGATTAATATCAATATCTCAAGTAGATATAATAGTACTCGTATAATCAAAATGAATACTAAAAATAGATATTTTTCGCAAACAGTTCTTTATATTATACAGGGTGGCGCAATAGAACATGCATATTTAAAAAATAGATTAAAAAATAAATACAAAAGGAATGGTTAAAATAAATCTAAGGCATTGTAGAGTAATAAATGGAGTTTATTTTTTAAAAATAACATAATCTAAATGGTGACCCTCTCTACGACGGCACTCCTCTAACCGCAAACGAAAATTATTGAAAACTTTCTTCAGTAATACTGGTGTAATGGCTGCCATTTCACCACGGATATTCTCCTTGAGCTGAACGATGTTTCTTGGATTATTACTGTAGACTTTGTGTTTGAGGTATCCCCATAAAAAAAAAAGTTAAGAGGCGTCAAGTCTGGACTACGTGGGGGCAATGGGATGTCACCTCTTTTCGAAATCAGTCTGCCAGGGAACATCTGCTTCACCACCGACATGGAGTCATTTGATGTGTGACAGGTAGCTCCATCTTGTTGGAACCAAGTTCTGGAATTCACTATTCTTGAACTTTCAATTTCTGGAGCCAAAAATCCGTCCAACATCTCAACATAGCGTTCCATGTTAACCGCGACGTTTTGGCCCCGCGCATTTTCGAAGAAAAAAGAACCAATTATTCCTCTGCCAGAGATTGCTGCCCATACTGTCACTATACGACTATGCAATGGTTTCTGGTGTTTGATTTGGGATTTTCACAGTAACGACAATTTTGACGGTTTACGAACCCATTCATAAGGAAATGGGCCTCGTCAGAGAAAAGGATATTGTCAAAATTGGAAAATCGATTAAGCATTTCATTAGCAAATACGAGTCTTGCTATGAAGTCAGACTCTTCCAATTCTTGTGTTAATTGCAGCTTATATGGATGCAGTTTAAGATCCAATGCTAAAATTCGTTGCAAACTTCGTCGCGATAATTGTAAGACAGACAATCTCTTGCGAGTCGACATTTGTGGATTTCCTCGTACTGACTCCATAACTCTCTCAACATTGTCTTCGGTCCTAGATGTTCTTGGGCGACCATTTGCTTGTGGTTTAAATGTTGAACCGATCTCTCCAAAACGCTTTATCCATATTTTAATTAAATTAGCACTCGGAGCTTCACTAATTCGCCGTAGTCCATATTCAGCACAATATAGTCGCCTAGTAGCAATATATGAACGAAAGTTCTCGTAAAATGCGCGCACGCAAAATGCGCGGCGCTTCCCGTCGAAGTGATTCATAGCGACTAAAACTCCATGAGCCCGCCAACCCTACGATGTAGGCGCCCCCGCCAGCGCCTTTTCTACCCCGCAAAAAAGATAATGCAATATGCACGTTCTATTGCGCCACCCTGTATTTTCATGTGTAGAAATATATAAATTACAAGAAAAACATTTCACATATTTACCTCGTTTAGAAGTACTTTTCCAGCAGGGACTGATCAGTCATCAAACTATTAAAGTGTCATGGCAACTTGGCTCAGTATTGTTCTACATTTCGTTGTGAAAAAACTTAGTCTATGTGTAGTCGTCGTCGGCATTTTGTCTCCAATAGTCGTTTTGGCGCTATTAGTCAAACCACGGCATTATAGGAAGGAAATTTCGGTGAACAATTCGGAATGCTGCAATGCAGTCAAATTCACTGGGTGTCTGATGCTAAAATCTAGTTCTATTGAATGAAAGATCTGAATCTAAGAATGCGAGGTGTGTTCAAAAAATAAAACGAATTTTAAAATATCGCGGACTACGTACATTCGACTTTCGATTATTATTATTTTTTTTTTTGTTTTTATTTCATGTTGGTACAATCGTCTCGAAGATATGTTGAGTTTTTGGCCAAAAACTCGTTCACAATGCACAATTATAGCTTTGTAAAATGGTGCGTTATCGTTATCCGTCAGTTTTTTTATCCTGAAATCTATCCCTTTTCGATGAATTTGCTCTCTTAAATACCACATAAAGGCTACAATATTTTCTTTATTTATCCCATGGCTTTAAATCCGAGAGCACAACAAGCAATATTATCTTAACTTTTTATCGATAATAACGTAGTTTTTTCGGCTGCGACTCAATTGAAAAGTGGCTTTCTGTTGGCTGGTTTGCATGTCAAACTTATAAACTCGACTCTTCACCACCAATTATAATGCGTTTTTTTTTCATGTGGAGTCGGAATTGACTCGTTCTAGCTTGTCTTCGGTGACATTTACGTGATTGAGTACCTGAATTCATGACTTTTGGAACTAGACGAGCGGCAACGCGTTTCATACCCAAACGATTATGAATTAATTCGTGGGACATCACATCTCTACCGCTTTTGACTGCACTGTACCACACATATGCATGTGCTTTTGATAAAGTCGATCGACCATAAGTCTTCTGGAGCATTTTCAGCCGTTCAGAACACAAAATTGCATTTTCAATAGAAAATCGCGCTTAAATTTGGCATCAGCCTGTGGGACATTCGTGCCAAGTAAGCGATGAAAAGAATTGTAACAATCATTTTAAGCCAGCCTATTAAATGGTTAATTCCCGATAACTTTTTGTAATCACCCATGACGCGATGGTTAGTAGACGCGACAATCGTTCTCATTTTTTGGTCTAACAGGATATTGGTGAATTTCTTCCTGAGAACCATTAATAAAGATATGACGTAACTAAAAGCACTGTTTAAATATAGAACACCCACAAGTTTTCAACAAATGTCGATACATCCAGACCGTTTCACAAATATAAATTGTGCTAATTTTCTAATTAAGTACCAGTATATAGCACAAATACTTAATACAACAAGAATATGGCAACAGTTTCACATAAATAAAGTAATTTTCCAGACAAAACCCTAGAACACCAAACATTTAACACACTTGGCCATTTATTGACACATTGTGGCATGTGCAACACCAGCCAACTTGCACATACGAGACGATATCCATTACAATTCCCAATTTCTAGCAAAGACTAGAAGAACATTTGTTAATTAACACATTTTTCCAACAACATAAGATGTTTGTCTACAATCTGAACACTCACAGAAATACTTTGGCCATAATTTATAGACCCATTCCAGTCAGTCGAATACTGCAATAACACACGGGACAAACGGAGGGGCGAGCGAGGGAATAGACACAGTTACACACTTATTAAACCATAGCATGAATACCAAAGGTTGCACGTTTCGCACAAGATGCCCACAACTTGGAACATGAGCAAACACAAGAGACAATTCCCATTATCCGGCCGGTAGAAAGGCAGCTAGAGATTTGTGTTTAATTTCTAATCAAACAAACAATTAATCAGCTACAGACAACACGATTACTGGTACAAACATGAATTCAAGCACTATCTATTTGACGCTGCCACACCGCTTTGAGACGGGGAAACCACACACACATCCAATGGCCATAGAGGGACAACACGCAACCACCACCACCATCACCACCGATCAAATCGCTAGCCATCATAAGAAGGATGCGTTAAAGAGATTTGGTGTGGCAACATGTTTGCATTTGTTAAACTATCGAGTGACAAGAATTAATGCTTCCACAGATAGAGATTGCAACACCACAACCAGATGTGGTAAACGCCTCGTCTTCCATACCAAGCAGGATTTTTCACCAGTCGATGAGGCGCATCTTTCAATTTTCGTTACGTTTGCTGCTGCAAGCAATTTTCTGTGATTGCAAAATGCCACTGCAGTGATTTTTTTCCATATTACAAAACATGTGTTAAATTATTGTTCAAACCCAATAACTGGATCAACAGGCTAAGGCCGTTTAGCCAGCAACTCCGTTGCCACATAATTCGCCGGCCGTTGTCAAGTGTCTCTTGGCTCGTTGTTTGTTTACCTATCGATGCCGTAATAAACATTTAACTGAAGCCATAACGACATAATCTGTTTCTATAAGCAAAAAACTGTCACACTTGTTAATAACTTCCACTGGCATGAAATGCGGCCAGCAAACGGCCAACCTAAGGCACCTAGGCAACCTAATATAGACAGGATATAAATTCTCTATGACCAGAATCAGTTTCTATTTATAAAGATCTTATCTATTTTGGTTTGATAAAGCAATGTAATGATAGGAAAATAGAAACAAAATCCGAAATATTTATGTTAAAAAAAAGCATTTAATCTGTACCCAGCTGTACCCCTGGGAAAGATCCCCCCATAGACGAAAATTTGCTACTTTCGAATAGATTAACCGACTTGAATTAACATTGGCAAAGGCATGGCTGAAGTGTAATTCAGTTTCACCTTTGCTTAATTTTTAAGCCGGAGATATTCAAACTTAGCCGAAGCGGCGCAGGTTACCCGGTTTGAAGAACTATAGATTCTTCAGCATTTATTCTTCATACATTCTGCCAAAAAATCACTAAGAATTAATAATTTTAAAAGCGCGCTTGGAAGGAGTTTTGCAATTCTTTTTGTGATTAAATTGGCACCGTCGCACACTGCGGCCGATTGAAAAATTTGTGGGCAAAAGTCGCTGATTACGCATCTCATGTCAAAATTTGAAGAAACAAAATGGCGGAACCAATATAGATGACTTGTTTGAAAAACGCATTTTATTTATACATAATGGCAATGATTAGCTTAAAATTAGGTTTTAACAGAAATTAAATTAAATTTATAATGATGGATAGATACTTCAGAAATTATCATTAAGTTTTTGAGTAAATAGGAAAAAAGGAAATATTACGAAACAAAAAATTCTGAAATTATGTATTCATTACATAGTCTAGTTGGTTAGGTACAACTTTAAAAATCTTCGTCAGAAGAATCACTTGATTCACAGTCAGTAGATTCAACTGGAAAAAAGCTTGAGCTTTCCTCACTTATTGAAATATTTGGCGCATTTAATAACTGTACTGCTTCTGGCAGTAATGATTTAAACTTTGTACAAGGTAATTTGCGCAAGCTAGATATATGTATATGGGTCAGATGATAATAGAAGACGTGAAAAAAGGTCTTCCATAGTTTTTACTCGTGAACATTTTCTCGTAAAATCTGATCTGAACTTTTCAATGCAATTATTATTGGACTCTTGAGCATCTTCAGACATTTGTCCGATTGGTAATAGAGAATTAGTTAAATGAATGGAATAAAAAAAAGAAAACAGAGTCTTTAAAAAAACTGTGTTTTTGTTCTTGTTTTTTCGAATTCTCGCTTCAGTATATTTTGTGGCACTTTTGTAATAATTTCATTCACATCATTCAAAAATAGCAACAATATTTATCATTTTTTCTTACGAACCGTGAACCAAAAAGTAATAGGAAATCCTATGCAAAAAAAATTATATTTTGGGAGCGGTAACAAAAACAATTTACTTTGTGCGCATGCTATGGCATTGGTAACAAAAATGCTATTGGAGTATTTGACAATAAATTGTTTTTGTTCTCGCACCACAAATTTTAAAGAGAAATAATCAAATGACTTTAAAATAAATATAATCGGGCTTAATTTAAATAGTTATCAAAAGTTTATGCATATGTTTAAAATATTTAACATTGAGGAAAATGCACCTTAGTTACAAAAACTTGCACCAATGTCGGTAGCGCAAGAAATCGCAAATTTTTTCCCCCATTGAACAACAGATCAATCTACAACCTACAACAAGCCCGACCATCGAACAACGGGCAGCAATATGACTTTTCTCCCTGTTCTTACAATTTTCCGTTGCAATTTTACGTTTATTTTCAGACAAATCATTCCTTTGTTAATATCACATACATAATTATTATAAATTTAGGACATCATGATAAAATTGTACTCACTCTTCCCTTTCGAATCCATATTTTAGATTATTTTTGGTGTAATTTGTGTAGGTTTGGCTTCGTTTTCAACAGAACACTTATAAACACGCTCGAATCTCGACGCGTCTGGATCGAGCAACGGTCACTTTTAAACTGGGACACCACAGCACGTATAAATGATCATACCCTCCTGAATTTGAATTTCGACCCCCGGACTATTACTCTACCAATCCCAAACCCTTCTATCCCCGTTAAAGGAACTTCGTTTTTCGACTTTTGGCCACGAATTTGGCAATCGACCCCAGCGTGCATCGCCCTCTACACTTACACAGAGTTTAAGGGTGATATGTCGTTTAATTTGTTTGTATCGCTCGATTTTGTCGGTCATCTCGGTTGTGTTTTGGAATTTTTCAACGGATAAGTGTGTCGAACAAAGAATTCGCCTCAAATTTTGTATTGTAAATGGAATCGCTAAAAGGGCTTACAATGAATAAACGTTATCAAAAATGCATGCATATGGATAGCACAGTGTATTTTAAGCTGTCATGATGGGCATCAACGCCTTCAACTGAAGATAACATCGATGAAGTGAGGGAACTTTGAACTTTGAAGCTGAACTTTATGCTTCTGATTTTTACATGAATGTTATTATTATTATTATTTTTTTTTCTTCATACAATTATCATTAACAGTGTTTATAATGTCTCTGCGCCTTATAGGTTTTAATAGAGACCAGTTGGCAAAATTATTAATAATATTCAAGTTATTTAAAAATCTCAAGAAGAAAAAATATATCTATCAATTAATAACATGTAATTATGAATAAAATTGTAATTTTGAATAAATTAGAAATCATAATATAATATTTTAGAGAACAAAATAAATTATAGAAGTGTTTCAATTCTTTCAAGTAAATATAATTTAATTTTCAATTTAAATTCTGATATTCTGGCAATTTGCCTAAGATCATGTGGTAATTCATTAAATACATGAGACCCAGCGTAGCCTACTTTTTGCTCTGTCAGTTCAAGTCTATATCGTGAAGGTACTAAGTTTAGACGCTGACGTGTGTTTACTTGGGATTGGGCAAAATGTTGATGAAATGTTATAAATGCATTACCAAATTGACCCTCAGATTTGAACACAAACAAGCAAAGGTTTTGTTTATATATTCCTTTTACGGGAAGAACATTTTTAGCATAATTCTTAAATTAATGGTAGGAAATTAACAAATTAACGGTGGCAAGTTGTAAATAATTTTTAATGCTTTATTTTGCGCACTTTGCAAAGATACAATTTTTAGCAGCAAATACTATTGGTATATACACCAGATGACAATGGATTAAATCATAATATAATCGAAGTTTGGTTTCTGTTGACAATTTATATTTAAACTTCCTTAGAATTCCAGCCGCTGACGAAATTTTTCTTTTCAGCATTTCAATATGCATGTCCCAGGAAAGGTTGTAAGAAAAATGAATGCCAAGATATTTAACAAATTTTGATTCAGTTACAGCTTCGCCATTTATACAAACTAACATCTCTGGTTCTCTTTTTATTAAATATGGTCGGAATCGCACAAACGTCGTCTTACTACTATTTATGTATAATTTGTTAAGTCGAACATATTCAAATAAAATTGAGGCATCATATTCAATCTGCGTTTTCAACACTACCGGATGTTTATAATTTTATAAAAGGCATATGTCATCAGCAAATATGAACATCTTTCCACAAAAACTTATATTTTTTAAATCATCAATATATATTTGAAAAAGCAACGGACCAAGTACACTTCCCTGTGGGACGCCACACTTTACTGGTTTAAAATTTCTTGTACTTTGTCCAATTCGCACATAATATATGCCTATAAAACGTATTGCTGGTCGTTAAGTTGCGAAAGAACTGAATTTTCTTCAAAAACTGAATCGCGCAAAAATCTCGAAAGACATGCTAGAACGAATCAATGTCGACCCCACATTCACAAAATACATTATAACTGGTGATGAGACATGGGTTTACGAGTTTGATATGCAAACCAATTAACCAGTTTCGGAATGACGCCTTCTAAGCCAGCCGAAAGTGAAAATATATAAGATCAGATCGATCAAAAGTTAAGGTAATGTTGACAGTTTCCTTTGATCATCGCGGAGTTGTGCACTCGCAATTCTTGCCGCAATATCAGATGGTATATAAAGAATACTATGTGGACGTTACGTGGCACTTGTGAACCCAAATATGTCAAAAAAAGTAAAACTTGTGAATAGAGAACTCATGGATTTTGTATCACAATATAACACCATCTCACAAGGCTATAACTGTGATTGAAATTCTGGTCAAAAGCTCAACAAATATCATGGAAGAAACACTAAATCTCCAGAACAAAAATTATATATACTTTTTGCTTTATGACGGCAAAACAGTTGTATTGGCAATTTCTCTATAACTATTGGAATATTTTACTAATTAAGTAAAGCAAAAGATAGTTTCTTATATAAAATTAACTATTGATCTAATTCAATTACAAACCAAAAGACAACAATGGTTTTACGATGTCTATATCGTCAGCCTACGCAAAGTACATACGGCTTTTATTGAAGATGGTACCAGCCGCTTTTACTGATGCCGTCTTTATAATTATGTCCAAAAATATGTTAAAAAGATCTCACGATAAAAAAAGTAGCTGTCTCAAATTTTCGCCTACCTTTACCATAGACTTGGTTCGGTCAACGTCATCTTTTAAAGACGCATAAGCTTTACTCTTCCAGAACTTTATAAAATTTTTCTCGCATCGAATTGTCGCTACTGGATTGGATATGTAGTCAGTTATACATTTATAATCACGTTGCATAGAATATTCTACATTATTTAAAATTTTACACTCAATAGGATCTGATAAGTGATAGTATATGGATTTGAGAAAAATCCAACATAAAAACTGATGATTATGAGCTCATCGCTCATAAAGACGTCTGCCTGCAGGCCATCATTTCATTTAGACTGAGTGAAAAGCAATTTACCCCATGAATTGAGCTCTGGCGCTAGCAACCTAAGGAAGTACGAGTATTCTCCCCACAATTACAGTCTCTGACAAGATTTCCATCCTTTGACTCACAGAAGGGAAGGTTGAAAGACAAAGGTTATGGCACATCTTTTGTCTTTTAACTTTTCGATAGAATTTTTAAGCTTCTACTTTATCCCTATACCATCGCTCTCTACACTTTCCACAGTCGCTTCTACCGCTTAAAAAAAATGGTCTGCCTCTCGCGTTGATATTGTGAGCAGAGTTGTGATCTATTCATGATACTTTTCTACAGGTATAGGATTATCCATTTAGTGTTTTCAGAACCGCCGGTCTGACAAAGCTGTCAGCTGTTAAATACCTGTCATCTGAAGTATTATTTATTTAGTGAAAGGTTTTCCATTTACAAATATGTATCGTTTAACGACCGAAGAACACTCAAGAATAGTAAAAATTTACTACAAAAGTGATAATTCAAGCGTGGGCTTTCAATCGAACAAAATTTTATTCAGCGATGAAGCTCATTTCTCGCTCAGTGGCTACGTCAACAAGCAAAATTGTCGCTTATGGGCGTCGGAGAACCCAGAAGTGATTGCGGAAAAGCCATTCCATTCGGAAAAAGTAACTTTTTGGTGCGCGTTTTGGTCTGAAGGTATCATTTGGGGCGTATTCTTTCGAAAACGACCTCAAAAAAATCCTCTGCTGCAACCAATTCAGAGACGGTCATTTAAATGACAGTGTATTTCGTACATAATAACAATGTCCAAGCATTACAATGAAATATAAGTTTTATCGAAATTATGGCTCTATGTGTGTTTTACTTAATTTTACTTGAAAACGAAAAATGTCACATACTGCATCGTATCAAAGGTTGTCTATCATATGTAAGTACGGTTTCTTCTGCAATATGTCGCTATCTTTTTTCAATAGAATATAAGCTGTGTTTTGTTATAGTAAATGGGAAAGCTTTTCGGAGTAGACTATGTATGACTACCTCCAGAGTATGCAACTTAGCGATGTCCAGATTTCTTTGTATTTGGTTAATCCAAATCTCGCGGGTCGACGCTGTTGCTACGTAAACTGAATTTTGCGAATTTTTGGAGTAGTATTTTCCGTTTTGACATTGTAATCCCCCAAATAAATTTTTAATTTCGTGACCAGGGAAGTGATCATATGCTTATTCTACTCCCCCATAACATCTTTAGTTGGTTTGTCTTCTGTTGGGATCTGTACACAAATTAGTACGTTAAAAACTTGTTTCTCCTTTATTCAGATTATGGCTTGACGGTTGTAAACCCAATGCGATGTCACTCAGCATGGCAACTGTGGTAGATGTTGCAGTTTCTGTCTATCGCATCTCCTAGATGGCGGTGATGTAAATTTTGTATGTCATGAATATCCACATACTGGACACATAGACATCTTCCACGTAACGATTTCTAATATTCCTGGTGTATATTCTTAAATTGTGGTCCTTTTAACGTTTGCAGCCATCGTCAATCTTTGGAAGTTTCCGTTTATTTTTCCTTATATTTTCATTATAAATTTTAGTTATAGTCGTCGTCTCACTTTTTCATTAACAGAGAATACTAGCCCGGAAGTCGGCGGTCGTTTGCAACTTTGAAAATTTTGCAAAGGCTTCTGAGCGAAAAAGCCGGAAAATCAGACAGCCCAAATTATGATTTGACATGCAACATGCAAACATGCAACTTCTTGGAAACATGACGAAATGTGACGTCTTAGTGACTGCAGCTCTAGATGTTGTCTGTTGGAAATTTCTAGTCGTTTCTATAAGATTTGCTCACCCCCAAAGGCATTATAAAATTATAAAATACTAGCCGACCCGGCAAACGTTGCTTTGCCTTCAAATTTTATTTTTATTGGAAATGTTTCATGCCAATCGGTCTATTATAATAAGAAACGCCTATATTTGCAGAAGAACTTAAAATATGTTCACTCAACCGAAATACAAAATTCTGTTTAAATACCGTTAGCAGGAGCAGAAATAATTGCTTTTTAATTTGTGGTTTGTATAGGAGGTACCACTCCCCATTGTCCAATCCCGCCCATATTTGCAGCAGCACTTAAGATATGTACACCAAACCGATGTACCAAATTTTGTTCAAATACCGTAAGCAGGATCAGAAATAATTGATTTTTAATCTTTTGTTTGTATGGGAGGTACCACGCCCCTTTGTCCAATTGAACCGAATTGTAAATCTAAACCATCCCGGGCACCACCCAGACGCATATACAAAAATTTATGCAAAGCGGTCCAGCCGTTCTGGAGTTTCAAGCATCGGAACAAACCACGATTCATTTTTATATATATAAGATTATTATATTTCTGTAAAAAATGTGAAATTTCTTTTTATTGAGAGAAATACTTTAGTTAAACATAATATTTCCCCATGATCTGTTATAAAGTTTTGTATTTATAATATGAATAGAAACATCTCAATGTTTCCGTTATATCAGTTTAACTTTGGGTATTGGAAAACACATTGTTGGCATTTCCACAACACCGCGCCTTACATTACATCTTTACGGAATGCATAATAGATAACCTATTGTGAAGAAATAACCCATTGAAGTTAGGACATTTCAGGCTTTCTCTATTAACTCCTTTCGTTGCAAGAAACATAAACGAATTACTCTTGCACCATCTTCTACGTTCACCAGCAGACATACCAGTGGACAAGTAGTCCAAGGCGGCCCGGTATTCAGGTGCAATCTTTGTTGTATGTTATAATTTCTTAAGCATTTATAGTCTTTTACATATTTCTTTTTGTCCGTCCAGTCCAGTTATATAAGTGGTCGGTGGCATTGCCTCTGTCTCTCTCAGTGCTGTGCCCCATGATTCCACCTCATGTCCATTATTATCTTTGATTTGAAATTAGCCTAAAGGTTCTATTAGAAGCCAGTGATTCAACTAGTTCCAGTCTAGCAGGCACAATTCGCCACCACCACATGAATACATCTAACACACATGGAATGGCCATTGTGGTCCACGAAGCTTTCGAAAAGATTTCTCTTTTCTTTTGTGTCTCAAATATGAAGAAGGTGGAGTTTTAAATTAACGCGGAGGACAGGTTATCATTATTCGTTCATTCAGCGCAAGTGGAGATATTCAGGAATATATTTATTGATTTTAATATTTAGATATTAATTTGTATCGATAAAGTACAGTTGCATGGAAGGATTTATGACTTTAACTCCAGTTTCAATAAATTTCTTAACACCTTTGCGAAAAGTTATTTGGAAAAACATTTTAAAGGCAAGTTGTGATTAAGTATCGTGGAAAATAATAGGGGGATGGCACGATTGTAAATATTGCATAATTAAGTAGTTGCGGATAAGATGTTTATTACTGAAAACGGTAGGAGGTTATGATTAAAATTAAGAAATTTTAATTTAATCCGGATTAATGTGAAGCTTGTATCTTGTTGGTTTTTTGAATTTAACAGCTTCATGTACAATATATAACACTGAAAACAAGAATGCAAATGCTTTATTTCAAATTTTAAAAATTTATTTTGTCACTACAACAGGAATTACCGCAAAGTTACTCTAAATGGTTAGGTGACAGATTAGAATCTTTAACAAATTAACTGTGTTTTTACACAGTTTGTTAAAGACAAGAAATCTATACGTCATTCAATCTGTTTTCAAAATTATTTAAGAAAAGCTCCGCAAACAAAGATCAACAGTATACTGAAGATATCCTTGGATATGTCTGTGGTCACAACCCATAACAGCCTAAGTCTGTTTTTCAATATTTTCAGTAGAGGAGTTTAAAGTTTTGAATCTTCACTGAAAATCAAGAGAAGGTTTTTTTTTGGAAAACTTTGCTACAGATTCCAAGGAAACGAATTTCTTTACTTAGTTGTTAACAAAAAATAGTTGTTTATTTTCGCAGTCAAAAGATATTATCGAAAAAGACACTTAGGCTCTTATGAATTGTTGAACGAAAGAAAGTCAAAAAGTTCAAGTTGAGTTAGGCTATTATTCCAGATTAAATTAAAAAACTTTAAGTTTTTTGAGTTGGAGAAAGACCTTAACTCAATTTATGTTTATCAAAAAACGAAATTGTAATTCGGAATAAGAGCTTAACTCAAGTTAGGAAAATAAAATTGTTTCTTTATTGTTTTGGATTAACGACTTAAGTTGATTTAGGCAATTATGAAAAAATAATGTTTATATTTGTTGTAATCCTAAATTGACTTAGGCAGTTATGCCAAAACAGTCATTTAGAAAAATAACTTAAGCTATTAGGTTTTTTAGGATTAATTGCCTTCCTAGAAGAGATACAAACATGAAAAATTAAGAGCAAATAAATTTAGATACGCTGAATACTATGGTGCTAATAACTCAATTGTGTCCTAACTCGAGTTAGGCTGTTACGGGTTGTGACCACAGATGTAGTTAAAGTGCTTCCACCATGATTATCATGGAAGTAAGAAATGAATAATTATTTTTCACTTCCAAATTGACTTTTTCCCCCCTAAAATTAACTGTATTAATCAGTTTCGGGGGGGCAAAATATGAATTTAGTTTTAAATTTTTTATTTTTTTCGACGGTCTTTTTTCATAGATTTTTTACATCATTTTTTGTTTGTAATTTACTTCAGCCTAAAGAAAACCTAAAATAATTTCTATTTTCTACTAAAAACAAGATACACGATAATGTTACAACGAAAAGTTCTTGTGGCATTAAACGTATAGCTCAGCGAATGCATTCAAAAATATCAAAATTATAGCGTGCAGCTATTCAGCTATTCAAAACCCTTCTTTTTGAGCTGAGGTCCGCAGCTCAAACATTTAAATTTTTATGTAGGCAATTTTATATTTCAATGCCTTCGTAAGAACTAGATTATCCATTTTTCGGTTTCAAAAGTAAACTTAAATAAAACGCACATGAAGCTATGATTTCGATGAAACTTTTATTTCGCCTCTGGATCGGTTGCAGCGGTGGATCCTTCTGAGATAGTTTTCTGGCGGTATCTCTGCGATAACTTGACGAATATTGATTTTGAAATGCTCCTATACTTGGGTATTATCCGCGTAAACACGATCTTTGACGTAGCCCCACAAAAAAGTCTAACGGCGTTAAATTACATGATATTGGCGGCCAAAACATGAAATTACGCTTTCTGGGAAGTTTTCATGCAATAAAGCCAAATCGGTCGTGTTGCACCGGCAATTTTGAAACCACTAAATGGATAATCTTTTATAATCGAGCGTTATTATTAAGGAAAAGGTATTAAAAATATATATGAAAAGAGTGATTCCTGTAACTTATGGATGGATGGAAAATCTAATTGCTACACAACATGTACTCTACTGACCTGTTGCATTTGGGTCTTTTCATTAAGTAAAAATTTATGAAAAATTAATAATTCGATTATTGAAAATAACCATTATTACTAAAGTCAATTTCATATAACATCTTGGCCTTTTTGACTAACATTTTGACGCAAAATAGGTTTCACCTCTGGACGCAATTTTAAACCACAATTTTAATCAAATCATATAAAGGGTGTCCCAACAAGAACGCAAGATTTGAATTTGCGCCATGCGAAGTGTCATTGTTTGGCATTTGAATAATTGTTATTGTTTGCTAGTAGAAGGTACGAGGTTAGTAATAATTAAGCGCTACACGAATGAACAACGCATTCTCATTGTGAAATTGTTTTACCAAAATGGTGAAAATTTTGCGGCTACAATCCGCAAATTGCGATCAATTTGGGGTCATAATAATGCTCCAAAAGAGTCAACTGTAAAGACATTAATGGATAAATTTGCCAAAACTGGGTCTGTTAGTGATGTAAAAACAACAACGCGCCTTTGACCAGGTCGATAGACCGAAAATGTCGCAGCTGTACGTGATGATGTCGCTCAAACTCCATCCACAGCAATTCGACACCGAGCAAATCAGCAAATTGGTGTCTCCAAATCCACTATGCAGCGAATTTTGACGAAAGATTTGCATCTTCATGCATCTTCATACAAAGTTCAATTGACTCAGGAACTGAAGCCAGCTGACCATGGTCAGCGAAGGCAGTTCGTTAATTGGGTATTGGAGAGACAACATAAAAATGCTGATTTTGCGAATAAAATCATCTTAAGTGACGAGACCCATTTCCATCTTGATGGCTTCGTCAATAGGCAGAACTATCGCATTTGGGGTGAGGAAAATCCTCGAGTGGTTCACGAGAAGCAAATGCATCCTCAACGTGCCACTGTGTGGTGCGGATTTTGGGCTGGAGGAATCATTGGACCTTTTTTCTATGAAAATGAGGCACGTCAAGCGTAAACAGTCAATGGTGTTCGGTATCGTGAAATGATAACCAGTTTTTTTCGTGCCTAGAATTAAAGAAATGAATGTGGAGGGCATGTGGTTTCAACAAGACGGCGCCACATGTCATGCAGCCAGAGAAACAATTCAATTGTTGCATCAGTCATTTAAATCTTGCGTTGCTGTTGGGACATCCTTTAGAAACAATATTCAATAAAAATGGCAATCTCATAGAATGTTTAAAAAATGTATTTTTGGTTTATAAATACAGATTTTGGGTAAACTTGTTTTAATAGTATTTTCAAATGTTATGAATAAGAACCACAGCGTTTAAATTTGCTGACATTCACCTGGTTTAGAATTTCAGTTTTAATGACAACCCTTACGCTGGGATGGAACCGGTTTGAGGGCTTGATCACAACCATTCGTATTTCTGGAATTTACTCTGAAATTCGATGCATCAATTTTGTTTTATATAGAGCCGCATCCTGTGTTTTTAACTCACCTATAGCAATACCCTTAATTGAATATCCAGAAAAGAACAGCCAAGTAATTTTTCTCGAAGGTAGGCGAATTTAATTCTCCACTGCACCAAACAACCTGTCGAGGTACAATATTTTATTTTGATGTGCTTTGTTGGAGGCATAAAAACTTCTACCAAAAGGGACTTGAATCAAATTCCACTATTGTCTTCATCTCGAATATTTTTTTTTTTCTTTTCACAAACAACAACAAACAAATTTATCAAAAACAAGCTAAACAAATTTTCTGGCAAGCTAAAGTTGGGAGCTCTATAGCCTTTAGATTTTTCTTAATTTTTGTCAGATGTCAGACAAATTATACTTTAGCCACTACACAATTTTTATGAAGATCTACGCAAAAATCTTGAAATTTTCTTTGTGTAAGAATGGCAAAAACTGTGACCTTAATGTTGCACTAAATAAAATACGAGTTCGATTTTCAAGTATGTGAAATGCAGTTGAGAAAATATATAGGGTGATTTTTTAATCGTAGTTTTTTTTTTATCGAATAAAATACCCAAATTTGCATCATATATTAAAATTTTTTACTGAAATCGATAAATTGGTCTTGGCCATTTGTTTATTTCCAGAACCCACGTTTGCAAATTCTAAGATATAAATCCTAAATTTATCGTCTCCACTGCAATTGAGACGTTTACATGTACCTATAAAGTTCTCAATTGTAATGAGATTGAGTGCTTTAGAGTGAACTTTAAGTCGACTGAGGTATTAGAGAATTTATTTGATTTGCTCAAGTCAGTTCTGATACTCCCCCCATACGTGTAAGATGAGTTTGACTTTACTCAGGAGTCTTTATTTTCTGTAAGGTATAATCTTATAAATAAACTGTGGAAACGAATGCTAATCCCCTCTATTTTTTATACTTTTATAAATCTCTTGAGGTAAATATATGTCAGTATTGAACCCGTTCCTGCCGAACCGGACACCATTTAATTTTTAAAGATAATTTCATGTAAATGTTGTCCGCGGCTCCGTCTCAAAATGTCCATTTGAAAGGTCCAAATTTTCGTCACTTTTTCGAGCATTTCGGCCTGTATTCCACGAATAACGCGTGTTATGTTATCCTGTAAGGCTTCAATAGTGTTCGGCTTGTCTACATAGACTAACTACTTGATATAACCCCACAAGCAGCTTATCTCTCGGCCAAATCGAGAGATAAGCTGCTCACCAAATTCATCCCTCAACATATCCATTGTTTCAGGCGCAGTGTGGCATGTTGCACCATCCTGATGAAACCACATATGAACGAAGTTCAACTCAGCCAGTTGGGGCAAAAAAAAAATTGCGTATCATGGCCCGATATCGTTTGCCGATGACGATAACGTTTCTTCCACGGCCGTCTTTGAAGAAAAGTGGACCGATGATGCCACCAGCCCATAAACAACACCAGACTGTCGGGTTTTCGGGATGCATCGGTAATTCATGTACAGAAACGACAGAAAGAAATGAGTCTCATCGCTGAACACAATTTTTCGATAAAATAGCGGATTTTCATTGAGCTTTCGTAAGTCCCATTTACCAAAAATTAGACGTTGTGATAGGTCATTAGTCATTCCGTGATGAAATGGCAGAGTATACTGTACACTTTTCACTTTGACAGATGACGTTTGGACGCCATTACCAACCAGTGCTGCCAACCTCATAAACTTAAATCTTAAAAAATCACCTTATACTTTCTTACGGAATTAAGTTATTTCGTGGAAAGTTTGCATTTACATACGCTTATAAATTTGTATTTCTATGATCCAAATGCAAGCTGTCAACTTTGCTGATTGTTACTCTCTCATAACAAAGCAATAAATTTTGCATTTTTCATTTTTTAACAAATGTACGAGTATGACAACTTACTTCAGTGCTCTAAATTTCGACTTTGTTATCTTAGCAACTGTCGAAACCAGTGCAACAATATCTGCTACCATTGCTGATATATCATATTGCAAGCGTTGGACCAACTAAACAAAAAAAAAAAAACTAAAACAAATAAAGTTGCTGCCACATGTGATCCTGAAATCCCCCAACTGGGATTTTGTTTGCTGTGCTTTCATTTTTATCAAAATATTGCCATGATGTTGCAACAGATTTCCTGAACGTCACAATTTGGAAGGCCACAAAATGAATAAAACAAACCAAATTGTAACCGGCCACCAAATCGAATTGAAAACAAAAGTTTGTCGACAGTGTTGCCTGCAACTTCTTTTGTGCACATATGAATTTTGCTTTTTAGACAACAAGCAGTTTTTATTGCTGAAGTCTTACGTTTTTTTTTTTGTTATTGTGATGTTTCTATTTCGTATTCAATTCAGTTTATATTCAAATAAACATGTAACGTACATACATGTGTGTGTGTGTGCATTTTTCTTTTCATTTGACCAACTGACAGTGAAATTTTCTTCGCAGTTTTATTTTTTTTTTTTTTGCTCATACACAGATATGCATTTTCCTCGCTTGTTCAATTCGGCTTACAGCTTACACAGACGCTGCAGTTTTGAGTGAAATTAAAATATGTTTGTTACCAACACATTCATATACCTCGATAAATTTTGTACACGTATAGAAACAAAAAACGTCATATTCCTATAAAGACATTTAGACAGTGTTGGTTATTTCTTTCGTAGCCTGGCACTGGCACTGACACTGTCGCTGTTGCCAAGTTGTAGCTTGTTTGTATGACTCACTGGCCCACAGATATTTTTATATGTCCATGTCCATCTTTTAATTTAACAGATATAAAGGTTATTCATACAAAATGTTAAATAGATTTCCCGTGTTATGGCTGTAACTGGTAGTATGATAGCTTTTCCTTCTTTATTGTTTTGTTTTTTTTTTTTTGCAGACGTCTCAAACCGTTTTTTTTTTTTTGTTATATTAATGACACATGAGATCATTGCGATTTTCAAAGGGGTATAAACAGCATTTTTGTGAGTCTGTGTGTGTGCGTGTGTGTATGTTAGTAAATGGAGAGCGTGTGAATTTTTCCAGTCGATGAATTTGTGGAATTGAATTGAAAAGGAAAGTTTCATGTGAGGACACAACAATTTTCAATGGGATTATATTGATTTTGAAAATTAAAACAATTGACAAATTGTATGGGAAAGAGTGTTACAGCAAAAGACACATCTTGCTGCAAATGTGTCTTCTTACCA
This sequence comes from Philornis downsi, assembly GCA_019455685.1. Taxonomy (NCBI): domain Eukaryota; kingdom Metazoa; phylum Arthropoda; class Insecta; order Diptera; family Muscidae; genus Philornis; species Philornis downsi. Next base: position 787,979 of record JAHXMU010000140.1, on the reverse strand, counting down.
CGCTATAACTTAGTCCAAAAAAACTGCACCATTTCTCATACTAATTTCGATCCATATCGGACAGAGTTCGATCGAAGATCTAAGGGAGATTCTGATTGAAGGGCGGAAGAATTTCCAACTTTTTCGTGGGATTTTAGACCAAACATTAGAAAATTATCAGAATCGTCTGATAATAATCGAAATTTCCTTGCGGAATGTTGCATTGATTTCCTATGAAAATTTGACTAAACATTCCCAAAGTATCATTGCTTTCATTCTTGCACTTCTATAGAAGATGTTTAAAATATAATCTAAAGAGTGTCCCAATGAGAACGCAAGATTTAAATGACTGATGCAGCAATTGAATTGTTTCTCTGGATGTATGACATGTGGCGCCGTCTTGTTGAAACCATATGCCCTTCATTCATTTCTTCAATTCTAGGCACGAAAAAATTGGTTATCATTTCACGATACCGAACACCATTAACTGTTTGCGCTTGACATGCCTCATTTTCATAAAAAAAAGGTCCAATGATTTATCCAGCCCAAAATCCACACCACGTTGAAGATGCATTTGCTTCTCGTGAATCACTCGAGGATTTTCCTCACCCTAAATGCGACAATTCTGTCTATTGACGACGCCATCAAGATGGCAATGGGTCTCGTCGCTGAAGATGATTTTATCTGCAAAATCAGCATTTTCATGTTGTCTCTCCAATACCCAATTAGCGAACTCCCTTCGCTATCCATGGTCAGCTGGCTTCGGTTCCTACGTCAATTGAACTTTGTATGCATGAAGATGCAAATCTTTCGTCAAAATTCGCTGCGTAGTGGATTTGGAGACACCAATTTGTTGAGCTCGGTGTCGAATTGAGGTGGATGGAGTTTGAGCGACATCATCACGTACAGCTGCGACATTTTCGGTCGATAGACCCGGTCGAAGGCGCGTTGTTGTCTTTACGTCACTGACAGACCCAGTTTTGGCAAATTTATCTATTAATCTCTTTACAGTTGACTTTTTTGGAGCATTATTGTGACTCCAAATTGATCGCAATTTGCGAACTGTAGTCGCTAAACTTTCACCATTTAGGTTAAACAATTTCACAATAAGAATGCGCTGTTCATTCGTGTATCGCTTCATTTTTACTAACCTCGTACCTTCTATTAGCAAACAATAACAATTGTTCAAATGTCAAACAATAACACTTTCAATGGCGCCAAATTTAAATCTTGCGTTCTTGTTTGGACACCCTTTATTATCTCTTATGTGCCACATGTAAAATATCGGGATGTTCGAAAATTTCTTTCGGTTTTTAAAAGAAATTTATTTACAAATTTATATTTATTTTAATCTATTATATAATCTCTTCCTTTTTTAATAACTTTTTCCCACCTCTCTGGGAGCTTTTTAATTTCTCTTTCATAAAACTTGCATGATTTTTCTGAAAAAAGCATTCAATTCGATTTTTCACTGCCTTGTCGTTATGAAAATTTAAATCCTTCAGACTGCGAAATAGTTAATAATCGGACGGGGCGAGGTCTGGGGAGTACGTTGTGTGAGGTAAAACTTCCCACACAAGCTCTAACAGTTTCTGAAGGGTTCGCAAGGCAGTGTGAAAGTGAACATTGTCATGATGGAAGATGACGTCTCCCCGATTGATAAGCCTCGGTCGTTTTTCTTCCAATGCCGCCCTCAATTTATCTAATTGTGCGATATATTAGTCCGCATAATCGTTTGATTTATTAGAAGAAGCTCAAAAAGGCTACACCTTTGACATCCCACCAAATCGACAACATGACTTTCCTGAGGTGAAGGCCCGCTTTAGAGGTAGATTGAGGGGCTTCATATGGTTTCCCCCATGATCTTTTCCACGTTACGTTGTTGTAGACTATCCATTTTTTCCCCCCTGTGATCGGATTTTTCAGAAATGGTGTTTTGTTATTTCTTATCCTTAGGTTATCGCAGACGTCAACGCGATTCAGGCTGTTGGCCTCGGTCAGAGAGTGAGGTACCCACACATCGATTGTTTCAGCTACTTCCCTACTGATTAACAACAATTAAATTTCTCACCTCCTCGGAAACAATTTCTTTTGATCGTCCTGACCTGATACTTAGAAGTCGCCCGTAGAAAATATTTTAACCCATTTCTGGCAAATTCTTTCATTTGATCCATTTTCTTCGTAAACAGATTTTATTTTTCGGCTGGCTTCAGCAGCCGTTTTTCCTCTTTGCTCTTCTTCGCTCATTTTTTCCACTTTTTGAAACTTTTTTTTTAACGCTTTAACCACTCACAACTACAACGAGAACACAACTAAACAATAGTAAACAGTTTAAAAAAGGGGTGGAAGGAAGTTGTGATAGTGTTTGAAGGAACTCTACGCCTTGAAAAGTGACGCATAGTGAACTAACGAATTAATCGAACGAACTTTCCAAACAACCCGATATAATTATAAGCACTTCGGTCAATTTGTCATACTAAGTGTAGGAAGCATCTTACAAACCTTCGATACATTGTTGCCTTTTTGAAGACAGTTCCTTAATGTCTCTCTTACAGAAATCCTCGTACCTACTGGCAAAAAAACTTGTACATTCTATTTTCACAAACTTCTCTTCAATCGAATTTCTCATTGGCAAAATCATTCGTTATAGATAGCAACAGGTGGTAATCATTTGGTGCCACTTCCGGAATATAAGGTGGATGCGTTAAAGTCTCCCAACCGAACCCTCGATGCTTCTGGCGAGTCACTATCGATGTGCCTGTCCTATATTTGCCTTAATGGAAACACATTTCCTCTCCTATTGGTCAAAGCTCTCCGCTTTGGGCTATTGCTTCTTTCAGACTATCTAATTGGTGACAGTATAGGCCCGAATTAAGATATTCCCTACGAATATCACCAAACTGATAGCAAAACTTTTTCCAGCCTTTAATACTGGCTTGGCCATAGTTTACATTAGCTCGACGCGATTCGACATTTACCGTTTTCACCTGACATTGCCGTAAGCGATAAACAATCACTATCTGCTTCAGAAATGGGCCTATTTTGTTGCAATTCAGCAGCGATTTACAGATGAAATTTCGGATAAAGAGATTTTTTAACTCATGTGGCAGCCATACATTAAGCTTCTTTTTTGTGTCCTATCTTATTAAAGTGGTTCCAAAAGGCTCTTTGTGCAATGTTTAGATCTTGGGCCGTCGAAACAGCGCTTGTATAACGGTTCGACTTGTCGAATTCCATTATTCTATCAACATTTTCAACAATTGACCTTTCAGACTGTGGTGCATCTTTAATATAAATCATATCAGAACGAAACTGACGAGACCAAAATTATATTGGTTGCCTATTATAATATCAAAGTCTGAAATACTATTCACATTTTCAGCCGCCTGACTTGCGTTTTCACCTTTATTGCAGAGAAACTGCAAAATATTGCATATTTCCTTTTTACAGATGTTCAGTTTTGATGCGCGCCTAAACAAACAATTAACAAGCATTCAGAAAACCGATAGAGTTGCGTTATAGTACAAAATTTTATCTTTACAACGCCATCTACATCTACGCCGAGCTACAGGTTACTATAGCCCTTTATTTGAAAAATAATGAATTTCTTTTTACTACACCACATATTTTCTGTGGAAATCTGGCTAAATATTCCAAATATATCATTGTTTTCATTTCTTTGATAGATGTTGTATATACTTATGTAGAATAGAATCCATTATCTTCTATACGCTGCACGTAAAATAGAGTTATAACCAATTTGGCCAATTTATCACGCTCAATTTTGAAAGTATTTCATAAACTTGATCCTTCCAACGCAGTTCTGCACTGTTATCGAGTTTTTGTCGAAAACTCTGTTCTAATGTATATTCAGCCATCCAGGCAAGATTACTCTGACAGGGTAATGACTTTATTTTGAACGGTTGACCACGTTGATATCGGTACACAGTTAATGGTTCATGCGGCACTTATACTCTGTGTTAGAGATGACGTGTTCTTATATTTTACGGAAAATTATTCTTTCGAAGAATCTTAGAAGTGATTCATCGGCTTATGTCAAAACTCAGGATTATGTCCTTTACAGTTGAGGATGGGTTGAATCAATGACTGGCACAGTAAGATTTTAGTTTTCCGAGAGAGAGGGCTTTACTCATTTGTATAATCGTATATAATAGCACCTGTCTACAAGAAATAACCTAACTTCCAGACCGGCTGTTTTTGCTGTATTGAGGATAAAATAGGGGTAGATAAAATTGCATAGTACACCATTTCCTTTTGTTTGTCGAAACAAATAACTTTATTTTGTCCTCGCCTGGTGCCGATTGTTTTCACTCCAACTTGCCTTATTATTGTGTTTATTAGAATGTTGAAAGGACAAATTTTAATGTGATGGTACACAAATTTTAATGGCTGCTTTTAATAAATAGGACACAATAGGTTTTTTTTTTTTGAGTATCCTCCATGATTTGTCGTAGTGTAAACATCCGGCCAGTTGTCGATTTAATACAATCGAAAAAATATACCAATCAGATTGGATAGAACAGGCTTTAGCGTTTCGTATAATACATCTGGTTGGAATGATTAAAAATCTAAATGCGCTATAATTAATACAGGGTTACCCATTTATTGCCTTCAAAAAACGGCAGGTCTGGCAAGGCTGTCGACTGTTAAATACCTGCCATTGCAAGTGTTATTTATTTAGTGATAGATTTGCCAAAATAGTTTGAGTTTACTACAAAAGTGGTGATTCAAGGGTGGTCAATTTTCATGCATTACGGGGTGATTATGGTCGTCATAATCGACCTACTGCGAAAGGAATTGGCAAGATTATGAAGGAATTTGAAGAGATTGGAAACGTTACAGATATAGTCAGTCCTGTGCATCATCACAATGTACGCATTGTCGAAAATATCACTTCTGTTAATGAAAGTGTGGAGGATAATCCGAATTTCAATTCAGAGCTCTATGGCCACATGATAACCGACATTTTTTGACCTGAAATTGAAGATTATATGACGATATGTGGTTTCAACAAGACGATGCCACAAGCCACACAATACGACCAACAATTTTGGCTTTATTGCTTGAGAAGTTTCCAAGCACTTGGGCAACCAAGATCATACGATTTGGCACCATTGGACTTTTTTTATGTGGCTACGTCAAAGACCATATTTACGCAGATAATCCGCAAACGTTAGAGCATTTAAAACCCACCATTCGTCAAGTTGTGGCCGAGATGCCGTCTGAAATTTGCGATAAAATTTCGAAAACTATCTCAAAAGGATCCATAGCTGCGGTAGAGACGGTCGTTTAAATGACATTGTATTTCGTACACAATGGCAAGATACAAACATTGTAATGAAATAACATTTTCATCGAAATCATAGTTTTACGTGTGTTTTACTTAACTTTACTTGTGCAATCGAAAAATGTATAACCCGTTTTTTACAATTGGATTTCCTTTTTTCAAAAACAGAACATAATACGCTTAAATTTCTTTCATCGAGTACACATTCGTTTAGCACAATACCATCGGTCACTGATAGCAGCTGCTTTGCTGATCTTAAGCCCTTATATTGCTATTCTGAACTCATTTTGGTTTTATGGCAGATAATCCACACAGTGTAAGTCATTGACGTGAATTTCTTAGAGTTATTGCTTTTCAATGGTTAGAAATATGTTCCTCCTACTTGCTGCAGATTCTATGGACCAGGACCTGATAACCTACATAGTGCTTTCAGGGGAGGAATAAATTCTAGAACTTCTGCTTTTGAGCGTTTGTTAAAATGTTCAGACTTCAGTTATCTTGCAGTTTTCTATATTCAATAAAGAGTTTGTTTTGCTATATCCGGAGGTGCGTTTCTCTTATGTTCTTATAGCGTTCCCTCATAGTACGCGTTACAATTGGCTGTAGCGTTGCCATGCATGCGCAATCTTTCTCCTCTTGCTGATATAATGCCTGCACTTGTCCAAGCACGGTCTTTCGCACCGAAATAATATTTTTACATCAGATGCCATCAATCGTTTAATATGCAGTCAAATACACATAAATATATAGGCACTGCGTCTCAAGAATATCGAAATTTTGGTTATCATGTCGTCGTAACTGAAGAGAAATTGATGAGCTATGTTACAGTTTATTTACTTTACTTTGTATTTGCTTACGTATTTGCGTATTTATCCTGCTCAATACCGCACATACCTTAATTTCTACTCTCTGGTGATTCGAGTCTACATTGGCATTAAATATCGCACGCTTGTCCATGATACTGAGACATGCCTTCCATCTGTTACTGCTGTCTTTCGCGCCGTGCCAAAATTAACTTAAATCTGCTGTCAGAATTTGAAATGTTCGGTTATTGGACTAAGAACGTCTTCATCCCTTGATATTATTGCGTTAAGCGTAAAAAATTCCCAGGACAATTCTAACTTCGGGACCAGGGGATCAACTATATGTCAATTCTAGACTCTCACATGGAGTATCTAATGGAATCTCAGATGACCATTTCTAGTCGTTGCAAATGGAATGAAAATATTTATTCCATTCTATCACTTTGATATAGTGATGAATATAATAACATAGCTATGCTAGAAAACGTGTTAAATTTTAGCTAAAAATGTAACCACCATACGCTAACACTTCATACGGATTTGGTTCGTATCCTTTTCTATCTGAACACACAATATTTCGGGGTTTCGTAAACCCAAATAAAAGATCCTGTAATAAGAAAAAGGTTTCTCCCAAAAATTGCAAACATCAAATGATAGCTGTTGGATTTTTAACATCGATGTTCACTAACCTAATTGATGGCAAAAGAAAAGGATTTCTACAAAGTGCACCCTGCAGAAGCCTTTATGTCGTACAATGACAAAAAGACACGCATTTCAGCCTCCGCGGCACACAGCAAACATGTTAAGAAAAACAAAAAAAAAAGAATTTTCCCTTGAGATAAAAACAATTTCAGTTCCTTTCCTCCCCAGATAGCAACTTCCAACAAAATGTCACTTTTTATGTCCCATTGTTGTTACACATCCACATAAAGATAAAGATGACAAACTTTTCAAAAAGAAATTTGTTATAACAAATGATTTATAACACTATTTATGGTCTCATTTTGTGAACCTCCAGCGAGCTGCAGCGCAAGACGGAAAGGTGGAACTATTTCAAAACTTTGGTATTTGCTGCATCTGAATGCACAAACAACTCATGTTCTCAACGAGGCATTTGTGCCAAGAAAACTAAGCGACTTTGATCTTTCCCATTCACGGCGTGTTCACATAGTAGGAAAGCCGCAGCAACAACAACAACAACAGCAGAAAGAGTACTTAAAACTCCAATGAAATTTCAAATATCAATAGAATTGTAATAAACAGTAAAAAATATCGCATTGCCACAACCACAAGTCTGTTATTGCAATTGCCACTGGTTGCCTGCGCCACACACAAAAGCAACTGGCCCAAACAAAGTAGTGGAATGGAACATTTATGAATTGACATTTAGCCAAATTTGGTTAAACTTCATAAGTTTTTCGCTTTGCGAGTTTTTTCTTTATTTCATTGGCTATTTATGCCTTCCCCCAAACCTCATTCCTTGTAGACGCTTTCCTTGTGGCGGAACTGTGACAATTGTTAAATTTACGAGTGGGATACTACGTCCATCCTGCCGTCCGTCTGTGTAAGACCTATTGGCAGGCGGTATTTTTGTCTATGATACTTTTGGTCTAATAAAACGTGGATTACGATGCGGTAACATTTCATAAAAGAAACAATCAAACCCAAAGACTGCCATCTAAACAAAGCGAAAGTCGACACTTTCTTTCTTCGGCTTCTAAACACTGAGAGGGGGCAAGAAAAAAGCTCAAAAATTATTGGCTTTTATTATTTTATAAATGAAAAATGCAATCAATTTCAGCAACTTCAACTATGGCGTCAATGGCATCGTCATGATCATCATAGCAGCCACCATCAATATCCTGCTCATGGTTGTCTTTACTCTTCCCAAGAATAATATGAAGTTTACATTTCAAACATTTTCGTAAGCGGTAGCGGACTATATGCATTCACCACTACCGCTGCAGTCTTAATGTTCGATAATCTTTTCTTCTACGCATGCGTCACGCATATCATAAATTTAACAGAAAATGTGCAGCAACATCATGTTACTCGCATTGCTGCCTCATGCCACCAGCACCATCAGCGAGCGAATGCTTTTCTGCAAAGTAACTCTCGTTATTGTGCTGTAAGTTTGTGAGCGTTCTATAGCTCGTGTTGTAAACTGTGACGTTACTGTTGTTGCAAGTTGTTGAATACTTTTATTTGCTAACATTGTGATGCTGTTGCGTTGTTGTAATGTCTCATGACACAAAGTAGCAGTTTTATGAGTATCTTAATATTTTGGCGGATTTGAAACTTCTAGGAAGCCAAAGGCGGAGCTCGAAAAAGGTGCAAGGATAATGCTAAAATTTATTAACACGTTGCCGCACAATTTTAGTTGGACGATCGTGCTCAGAAACACATTTTTTTCAAATGTTTATGACTGTCAGATGAAATCGAGTGTAAGTTGTATGTTTGGAAGTGAAAATTATCACATTTGGCCGCAGTTTTTCCAAAAAAAAAAAACTGTCGACTGTGATAGTCTTCCCGGAGCAAATGACGGCTATGACCGTCGTGGTGGCACTGCGGCATTTGTTTTGCTAATTCCAAATGATTCCTATAAATGAAAGCGAGTAAATAGGTGTAAACTCAACACAAGGAAATCAGTTTGAAACAAAATTATCATTTGTATTTTTATTTTGCTTACAAAACAGTTAAAAATTAAATAAAAATTAAATTAATACGACTACCGAACGTTATCGCCATTGTGAACGACTATTATAGCCGTCATTTGTCTCTAGACGCCCAAATGATTTGAAGCGGTAAAGCATGAGAAAACGAAAAGAAAGGCAATAAACATGCTGTCTGGCATGCTTCACCTATTTTTTTCGATGTGTTACTCAATAATTAACAAGTGCATTAGTGCACTTCGTACTAGCGCTGCTGTTATTTTTATTGATTAAAATGTGCACGACGGCTATAGCCGCCGTTTGCCTATATATCGCCAAAGATCGGACGGGCTACTGCCATCATTTGCGGTAACGTGTTAATGATTCTCTGACCGATTAATAACAGTTTGAATGATTCTGATTAGATTTGATTTTCTTTTTTAACAAAATTAATTTTTTTTTAAATAATTTTACCATCTTTTTGAAACCATATAGATTTGAAAGAAATTCTCTTTCGGCGTAGTTCTGGAAAGAAAAACTCTTTCAATAGCTTTAAGCAATATCTTGGTAGCAATATTAATCAGCTAATCTATATTTAAATGCGCTTTTGACGGAAGTGCAATGAATCATCACTGTTTTTAGAGCAGAAAGCGCAGACGGTGTAAAATTATAAATCTGAATAAATTACAAATTTTTCCAGAGATGGCTTATATTGACAATTTGTTTCTAATTGGCCTATTTTAGTCGATTACGAGCTTAACCTGCCTTTGAATACTTGTATGGGACATCCTGGGGCAATATTTCACCATCTTATCTCATCCTCTGCTGTCTCTATTGTGCCTTTTAGCAAACAAATGGGCAGGGGGCATGTTAGATTCACATAGATTTTTATGTTTATCGAAGTCTTATATGAGACGTTCACATTATAGTGATGGGTATAAAAAGCTTTTGCTGAATCATTGTGAATGTCTGAAAAGACTGCAGTACCATCTCATAGTTTTCTGCCCATTATGTCCACTCATCAGCATATGCAGGGAAAATTTAGCTTTTATTAAAGATGGTGTCAGCCGTGCTTACTGCTGTTATCCACACAATCATCTCCATGACGGATCATTATTGACGGATTTTCTCTCAGGCATCAAATACTTCAGTAAAACCGTTGCTACATGTCACTGAAGACTTTGTGTAGAATAGCATCATTTCCAAGAAGCGTATCGACTACGCGGGGCTTCGCAATTGAGTTTTACAACTGATGAAAAGAAGGTGCGATCGCATTGTCTTCGATCATCTTTTTTAGGATTTATTCCAGTTGCCGAGTTAGCAGATAAAAACTCTCACTGATAAGATCCAATTAGGTTGGATGGAACAGATTTTAGATTTCCACCTATTACATTCGGGAAGATCATATATATAAGATATCTAAAAGATTAATCGGACAACAGTGGATGCATATTCTGTTTTGTACATAAGATATGACATCACACGCTTATGTGCAAAGTTTAAAGGTTTCATCTCGCTATAATCGGTATACACACTTAAATAGTCTTCTTTGAATACGAAATATCATAAGCTACGACGGTGGTCCCAAAACTAGTCAACCTAACAAGGAAGGCACAAAAAAGTTGGGGAAAATGTTCTTTATTTTTCAACATAATCTCCTTTTAGGTCGATACACTTTTTCCAGCAATATTCAATAGTTTCTACATCCTGTTTATAATAAGAATTGTCAAATTCCTTGAAATAGCCGTCAACTGCAGACTCCATCTCTTCCTGGTTGTCAAATCTTTTACCACCGGGCAATTTTTTCAAATTTGGAAATAGAAAATAAATAGTCCGAGGGAGCTAAATCTAGCGAATAAGATGCGTGACAATTGGAACTGGAGCATTGTCTTGATTAAACAACACTTTTTTTCGCCAAAGGTGGTCTTTTTCCATAATTTCGCCGCTTAAATGCTGCAATAAATTTGCATAATGTACACCGTTGATAGTTTTTCCTTCCTGAAGATAATCAATAGAAATAACCTCGTGCACATCCCAAAAAGCAGACGCCACGGCCTTGCGTACAGATGGAACCGTCTTCACCTTCTTTGAACACGATTCTCCCATTCCAGTCCACTGCGTTGACTGTTCCTTTGTCTCAGATGTGAAGTGGTGGACTTATGTCTCATCCATGGTTATAAATCGACGCAAAAGTTCGTCTTCATTGCGGTGAAACATAGCCAAGCACTCCACTGAAACATCTTCATGATGCTGTTTTTGCTCTATTGAAAGCAAGCGCGGCAACCATTTTATGCGCATCTCTCTCATCTTCAAATCTGCGGTTAGTACACGATGTATAGCACTTTTTGAAATGCCTATCATTTCAGCTAGCTCACGCACCTTCAGCCGGATGATCATCCAGTATTATTTTGTGAATTTTCTTAACCGTATCTGGTGTGGACACCCCAATTGGTCGACCACTACGGTGTTCGTCTTGGTAGCTCGTACGGCCTCGTCTAAACTCTGCTACCCAATATTTTACAGTCGTAAACGAAGAAGCAGACTACTCCCGCATAGTAGGATCTAGCTCGACTTTAACATTGGTTGGACTGAGACCTTTCAAATGGAAATATTGACTTACATAAGGGAGACCATGTTTTTCCATGTTTACAAATTCACTGAGGTCGTTTACTAAACAACGTGGTGAAACATATGTTTTATAAGGTTGCCGTTTTTCACCAAAATACTTTTTTTTCGAGCTACTGCCACTATCTACGAGTATACATCAGACCGGCTAGTTTTGGGCCCGCTTCGTACTTATTAAGGAAACGATTCATGGCCATTATCAGCTTATTACCATCGATCTATATCTATATACCTCTGAAGACATGCTATTGGCGTGTTCAATTTTGGTTCTTGTAAGCCGTGATCTAGCTATTCTGACCTCGGTTTTGCTTCATAGTAAGAAACGAAGCGATGTCTTTGCTTGTGTTATCCATCCAATCATCTCCATGAGCGTATTAAACAGATTGTATAATAAATTATTAATGGATTTTCTCTCAGGCATCAAATATCTCAGTAAAATATCTCAGTAATTGTCGCTGAAGACTTTGTGTCGAACAGCATCATTCCCAAAAAGCGTATCGACTGCACAGGGCTTTGCTATTGAGCTGTCATAGGCTACTTTACAGCTGATGAAAAGAAGGTGCGATCGCTTTGCCTTCACTCATCTTTTTTGGGATTTATCCCAGTTGCCGAGTTGCTTCATAGTAAGCAATCTATGACATTATCAAGAAACAAAGCGATGTTTTTGCTTGCGCTGACTTTCGATTAATTTTCTTGCATTTCATGAATGGGATGTGGGAGAGTTTTTGACATTCATTTTTAAACTCAGTGCAATGTTTCAAGTAATTTATAGCAAAAGTAATGTAATTTACAAAATTTAACAATTTTGTTCTAAAAAAATAGTTTTTTTAACAATCAGCTCTTAAGTGCAGACAAAAGAAGGAATGCAACAAAAGTTTTCAAAGGCACAGTTTTTTTCGATATTCCCTTTAATTTGCCCGATATCTCGTTGCAATGTTCCTTTTGCTTAGGGATCCTTTAAGGCTCTCTCCATTCTAATCATTATGTTTTTTTCTTAAACATTTTTTTGTATTTCCGCAATATTGAAATTAACGACGCCCTTTGCACTTTTTGCACCACCATCACCGCCAGCACCGCCAACAATAAGTATTCGCCACAAT
>JAHXMU010000140.1:695705-775503 GCA_019455685.1 Philornis downsi | reverse complement strand
CTTGAACAGCGGCAAGTACAACTTATCACTGCCAACAGTAGCCAGCAAGCATAGTTTCTTCTTCATTGGAGCAATCATACATATAAGTTGCATTATCATCATCATCATTTTCTTTATAAAAAAAGAAAAGGGTATGAAGAGGCATCACATCACTCCAGTGTATGTGTCAACAATTGCCTGACCGCCTGACTGCCCGTCTGCCATCCGATCGCCTGTTGTTCATTCATCCGCCCGTCCGTACATATGTACCCCTTGCAGTCGTTATTGTTATCTAAGATCATATAATCGCATTGCGTGCCTTTCATAATTTTTATTTCATTTATATTTGAGAAAAGATATTCATATGATTTTGATCGTCAATTTGGTAACAAGGCAGCCGACCAGCCGACCAGGCAACCGTCTTCTGCCGCTACAGTAGCATTGTTAATATCCCCGGTTCATATTCCCCAAATAGTTTGTAATCTTTGGAATTGATGCTGGGAATTGATGTTCTCTTTGTCCGCCATTGGAAACGCAATTGAAATTAAGAGTCAGGTGAATACAATGCATGGGCAGTATTGAAATGTATTTGGGAATTTCAAAGCGAAGCAAATTATAAAAGCAAACTTTCTAAGAAAATTGCTACATGAATTTCGATTTTGTCAATTAAATCAGAAAATTGGTCCTTGAATTATGCTAACTTGGGTACATTGTTACCAAGCCATCGTTCCTTGCATCCCACGAATGAAATGTGGAAGAGTTTATCTCGTTCATTTTGGTGAAAATGAAAAGGATGAGTTTCTTCTGCTCATTACAATCCCTAATACTCCATACTCCATGAATGTTATCATCACTTTCAATGGTAAGGAATTGCTTTCTGTATTTTAGGAAACTATGCATTTTAGGAAACTTTTCACATCCAGTGAACATTCTATTTTTAGTCTCACTCAACGGGCCCTGCAGTTTAACGAGAATTCCGAATTTCAAAGTTTGAGAAGGAATTACCCGACTTATCGATTACTCGAAGTATTCGTTAAACACATCGAGGTGACTGCCGCTCAAATAATCGTCATCAAATAATGATGATTTACCAGACTTTTCGACTTGTCGATGAACATGTGTAGACTTGTCGATGAACATGTCGTAATATATCGTCGTGGCTTTCCTGTATATTTTTGTTGAGATTATATACGAGTATTATACAGGTTGGCGCAATAGAACGTGCATATTGCATCATCTTTTTTTGCAGGGTAGAAAAGGCGCGGGCGAGGGGGCGCCTACATCGTTGGGTTGGAGGGCTCATAGAGTTTTAATCGCTATGAATCACTTCGACGGGAAGCGTCGCGCATTTTACGAGAACTCTCGTTCATATATCGCAACTAGGCGACTATATTGTGCTGAATATGGACTACGGCGAATTAGTGAGGCTCCGAGTGCTAATTTAATTAAAATATGGGTAAAGCGTTTTGAAGAGACCGGTTCAACATTTAAACCACAAGCAAATGGTCGCCCAAGAACATCTAAGACCGAAGACAATGTTGAGAGAGTTATGGAGTCAGTACGAGGAAATCCACAAATGTCGACTCGCTAGAGATCGTCTGTCTTACAATTATCGCGACGAAGTTTGCAACGAATTTTAACATTGGATCTTAAACTGCATCCATATAAGCTGCAATTAACACAAGAATTGAAAGAGTCTGACTTCATAGCAAGGCTCGCATTTGCTAATGAAATGCTTAATCGATTTTCCAATTTTGACAATATCCTTTTCTCTGACGAGGCCCATTCCCTTATAAATGGGTTCGTAAACCGTCAAAATTGTCGTTACTGGAACAGTGAAAATCCCAAAATCAAACACCAGAAACCATTGCATAGTCCTATAGTGACAGTATGGGCAGCAATCTCTGGCAGAGGAATAATTGGTCCTTTTTTCTTCGAAAATGCTCGGGACCAAAACATCACGGTTAATACGGAACGCTATGTTGAGATGTTGGACGGATTTTTGGCTCCAGAAATTGAAAATTCAAGAATATGAATTCCAGAACTTGGTTCTAACAAGATGGAGCTACCTGTCACACATCAAATGACTCCATGGCGGTGGTGAAGCAGATGTTCCCTGGCAGACTGATTTCGAAAAGAGGTGATATCCCATGGCCCCCGCGTAGTCCAGACTTGACTTGCCTCTTGACTTTTTTTTGTGGGGATACCTCAAACACAAAGTCTACAGTAATAATCCAAGAATATAATATCTATATATATATATATTATATTATATAAAGATTTTTACCTGCTCTGATGACAGTAAATAAATTTAAAAAAAAAAAAAAATATATATATATATATAAATAGTAGATCAGAGCTTGTTTTATGCAGACATATTATTATATAAATTTTAAGTCTTCAGAATTTTAAAACTGATGGGAATATAAAATCAAATGTGATATGATTTGAAAGTAGAAAAATAATAGTTTAACAAAGAGAATTTCTTTAGTAGAAAAAATGATTGTTTAAAAGATTTACGGAAACAAAAAAAACGCTGATAAATTGGAAGCCACCGCTTATTTTACGAATGTACTTATGGTGTTTATAATATAAATACGGAGAGTAAATAGATTAATTTTAATATTTAATGTGATCTATAACAGCTATAAGGCGGCTTAGTATAGAATTCACCAGCTTTTTGGTGATATTAGGTAAAATTTTGCGCCATTCTGTTTTCAGAGCCTGATTAAGGTAATTTTTGTTGGTATTTTATAATTTCTTATGTTTTGCAATGCTGCCCATAAATTGTCGATGACTGTCATGTCGGCTGATTTAGCTGGTAGCGGGCAGACCACTGGTGGTCGCCGGTCTAGCAAGGCTGCTTAAATACCTGCCATCTGAGGTGTTATTTATTTGGTAAAGGGTTTGTCATTTATGAATATGGATCGTTCAACAACCGAAGAACGCGTAAAAGTAGTTAAAACTAACCAGAAGTGGTGATCCAAACGTGGGCACCTTTCGTACATTACGAGGTGGTTATAGTCGTTATAAACGACCTACAGTGCAAGGAATTCGCAAAACTGTAAAGAAATTTAAAGAGACTGGAAGCGTTACAGATGTGTACAGATTTGTGCATCATCGCAAAGTAGGCACTGCCGAAAATATCGCTTCCGTTAGTGAAATTGTGGCGGATAATCCGTATTTTAATTCCGATATTTGGCGGGCAATTGAACATTGTGAACTGGATTTATTTGAGTTATGCTGTGTAGCTGTAGCTTTCTTTAATTTTTTGTGTATGTTCAAATTATCGTATATATCTTGCACCTTTTCTGTTTTGCGGTATTGATTGTTTAGCCATTTGATTTTAGCCTTGCAAATTTTAGGGCGTTTTTCCTTGTTTAATACATTATAAAGTTCACTATTCTGATTTTTCCAATTACGTCTTAACAATGGCGAATGGTGTGGACGGTGTCCTGCATCTGCCAAATCTAATACTCATATCTTTAACAAAGTTTCGATCATCCACCCTGATTGACAACATATTAATTTGTGATGAAAGTTAATTGAAATTGGATTTAATTAAGTGAAACATGTATTATTTCTTAGCCATTACACGGATATACATATTTATACAGAGTTATCCATTTAGTGGTCTCAAAACCGCTGGTCTGGCAAGGCTGTTAAATACCTGTCATCTGAAGTGTTATTTATTTAGTGAAAGGTTCGCCATTTACAGATGTGGATCACTCAACAACCGAAGAACGTGTAAAACTAGTTAAAACTTACTACGAAACTGGTGATTCAAACGCGATTCAACACAAACAATTTTGGCTTTACTGCATAAGAAGTATCCAGAAAGCATAATTTAAGGCTTGGCGACATGGTTTGGCCACCAAGACAATGCCATTTGACGCCACAAGAGATTTTTTGTGGAGCTACGTCAAAGACCGTGTACATAATGGTAAGGTCCAAGCATTATAATGAAATAATAGTTTCGTCGAACACATAGCTTTATGTATAATTTATTTAATTTAAATGTTGAAACCAAAAATTGATTACCCGGTGTATTAAAATCTGGTAAAGTTTTCTGCAAACACATTACGAAATTGACCTTTTACATTCAACGAAAGTGTGTGGCGGCACGGTGAAAATCTTTAAAACTAGGAATTATTTCAGTTTTAACCACGGTTTATGGACGTGCTTAATGTGAACATACAATAGCAGACTGTAGTCGGTTGTTGCAATCGCTAAACTAATGTGCTATTGTGATTCGATATTTTAGTACCGAGGTGAAAGTAACTCTTAACCCATTCAAATTCGGTATATATATGGGGAACATGTGCGTCATATTAATATTGCTCCAAGAAGGTTGATGTCGAGGATAATTTACAATATGGCAGCGAAGACTATCCCATGATTTATTATCTCGGGCATGCATTATTCAAGTCGCATTTGATTGTAGATAGCGCTGGCGTAGGAATTGTATTTCGGCAAAATAAAACGTTGAATCGTGGAATATTTCAGAAGATGGCCAAAAATAAATCGTAAATTATTATCTTATCGATTCAAAAACAGTTTAATACCAAATAACAAAAAACTCCTTAGAATTTGACCGCTTAAAATTACAAATTTTCATTTTAATAGGAGATAAAATGGTCAAACGCAAAATCTTTTTTTTTTTAATATACTCGTAGTTAAAAGCTGTGGATATGCGATTAATTGATCAATCAGCCAACCCATATTAATTCAAATCCGGATTAGTCAATTAAGTGATTAATCATATTTACGACTAATCGATTTATCATAATTTTAGTTATTCTAATATCACTACGAATTAATTAACCGAACAACTACATATTTAACCAGAATTTGAATAATTGAACATTTCATATTTTTTTGTTTTGTTGTAAGCCGCTCAAAATGTTTCAATATAAATTGGTTTCGTTCTTTGAAACATACGTTGCTTGTTTATTTCTTTCACATTATCTTATTGACAAAACTATTTAAATTTTGAATAAATTACTCGAACTTCATTATCCAAAATTAATGATTAATCATAGATCTGAAAAATCAGAACTTTTTGTTAATCGATTAACTGATTAATTATGATGTTAGCTAATCTTAAAGTCTGATTAACCGATTAATTGCACATCTCTATTAAAAACTGATTTTTCAAAAATTTTCCGATTTTAAAACCTTCCTTCCTCCTAAGAAAGCTGACGCAAATCTGGGCTAAAAGATATTATTGGCTTAAGTTAACACTCTTCGAAATTGGTTCTAGATGCGGCTTGTCTTTATAAGAAAAATTATTTGAAGTGAGATCAAATTAAAGGTAAGTAAACATATCATTTATACCAAATCTGTTCGTTCACAGTTTTAGGACAAGCGGAGAAAGAATTGGTATTACTTAAAAGTAAATTTTACGGTCATCTCGCTTTTAAAGCACCTAATCTGAAAATCTTTGGAAAATAATTTGTGGGTCACGAAATTTTTGAAGACGTTCTGCATATTCTCTTTCAGAGAATTCATACGGAAATGATCTAAATACTTTTGTATTGAAAAGTGCCTTTGTGGCTTCTTAGAGTCATAGTGGTCACTTTTTTACCATAGGCATTCATAGGAAAGTATCTTCATAGACATTTTTCAATGGGTTCATATACTATTTTCATGCAGAAAAGTGACCTCATAGATATATTTCGAGACGTATCTTTCAACTGAGGTATGAAATTAGAAATTAGCGCTTTCCAGGAAAGCTCCTTAGTGGACTTTTTTTTATACATAGAAAGCTAAGAAGTCCAACATCTTGAATTTTTCGGCTTGTTTTGAAATTGAATTGAATGGTGATCGAACGTGACGCGATATTCAGTACACTCGACTATTGTTCGCGTGACAGCGAATTTAATCCACGGCGGTCTCCTGGATGTGCCTGGCGAACACTTCGAGTAGTGGAGTAATTGACAAGTCTAGTAAATGATTCTTAAACTGTGATATTTGGAATCGTCGCTGAACTGTAGGTCCCGTTGAGCGAGTCTAAAAATAAAATTAGAAGCTGTACCATGTCCCTTTCATGATATGCAAGGGAATTTGTTATTGTTTTGTTTTGTTCCATTTTTTATTAATATTGCATTATATTGTCATATTTGACTTCAGTTAATAAACATAACTACATAATAAAAAAATTTCATCTAGTTTATGATTAGTTCGGAAATTTGAAGTTTGTAAAATCCCAAAACGAAAGCCAAATAAAAGGCCTAAAATGTAAAGTGGATTTTATTTAATGTAATAGAATTACCTAATAATTTAGATGATTTTTCGAACACAAAATTTACCAGAGTTTACCGTAGTTATTATAATTTTAGGCAAATATTCATCGACTTTTCCCACATATGAAGAAATCTCACATCTCTCAATCTACTTATTAATTATTCACTCTCAACTTCTCTTTTCTTGTCCTGAATAAAAAAAAATTAAAATAAAACTATAAATAACATACAAATATCAGCGTCTCACTAAAAAAAAAAGAAAAAAAAAACAATAATTTATTAAATTGCTTTTGACAAATAAAATCGTGTCTTGTACAGAGTTATTAGTGGTTTCAAAACCACCGGTCTGACAAGGTTGTTAGCTGTTGAATACCTGTCATCTAAAGTGTTATTTATTTAGTGAAATGTTTGCCATTTACGAATATGGATCGTTTAACAACCGAAGAACGCATAAAAATGATTAAAACACTACAAAAGTGGTGATTTAAACGTGGACTTTCAATCGAACAAAATTTTCTTCAGCGATGATTTCAGCTCAATTTCTTACTCGGTGATTACGTCAATAAGCAAAAATGTCGCATACGAGGCTTGGAGAACCCCAAAGTGATTGTGAAAAAGCCTTTGCATCCAGAAGAAGTAACTGTTTGGAGCGCATTGTGATCTTAAGGTATCATTGGGTCTTATTCTTCCGAAAACTACCTCAAAAGAATTCATGGCAAGGTTCAAGCACTATAATGAAATAAAAGTTTCATCGAAATCATAGCTTTATATGTGTTTTATTTAACTTTACTTTTGAAACCGAAAAATGGATAACCCCATATTGTAAAAATTATATAAGAAAAAAATTCGTAATTATCCGTAAATCCGCAATTGTCTTTCAATAAATTACAATTAGTAGCGACTACTTTTTTAGTCACTGTCAAGCTTTATATTGGTGGAATTCTGAAGAAACGTTGTCGTTATTGTTTTAAGACTGTCACGATGAAATTAAGCCTTAAAAGATTTCAGTTACAGAACTATTGTTTGGAGATAAAGGAAAACATAATATGAATATCTTCTTTATCTAAATTGTTAACTTTTTTTTAACCATCGAAGAGAAGGACCATTGTTGTGGAATACCAAAGCAAAACCAGCCGAACGAGAACACTTAAGGTAAGTTTTAATGAAGAAATGTCTTCTATTGGATTTTTCTGTGTAAAAAGTATTTTCTGTCGGTCCTCTCTATGTAAAAGATATGTATCATTCAAGACAATTTTCTATAAGAAGTGTTTTTCATGAAACTTTTCTGTATAAAAAATGGTTTTCCAGTACTCTTCGTATATTAAGAATGTGTTCCATTGGTCTTTTATATGCGAAAAGTGTCTGGCATTGTTTTCTTCTATATGAAAAGTATCTACCATTGTTCTTATTTTATTATTATTATTTTCTACATTTTTTTAAATAAATATTGTTTTTGAATATTTGGAAATTTTAAAGATATTTAAATTTCCTCTTTAAAATCGTATTTCTTCATAAATCCCATATTTAATTTTTTTTTTTAATATTCAATTGTTTCTACAAAATTGTTAATTCTGAATTCAAATCCAATATATTTATTTGTAAAATACTTCTTTTCAAGCATTTTGACATTTTACCTATTTAATGTTATACTCTTTTTATTTTTCTTCCAAAAAGTACTCTTTAATTTTTGAAAAATTATCTTCTGCCGAAAAAATTTGACTGGATTGAATTTGACAGCAAAATTGTGGTCCACAAATGCCGATGGGGTCGTTAGGATAACTAAGTGATGCCCCACAACCCCCCGTTTTTGGAGCCACTGACAATTTTTTTACCTCCTACGATATATTTTTGTTCGCCTTTGGGGGGAGATTTTGCATCAAAAAATTAAACCTCAAAAATGTACAAATTGTTACTCTTTTTATGACGATTCCAAATTCAGAAAAATAAATAATGGAAATTTTGTCGAAGACAAAAAATCTACAAATTTCTTTCAATTATCACTAAAGCTTCTCTAATATTTGTAATTACATTGTTTGCCCAGTTTGCGAAAGATACCCACAGAATGCAACCGTGCATCGACTTACCACTCGACCATCAAATGGCCAAAATCACACCACAGACAAAAAGGTGAAGTCTGCTACAAACACACGTTCGAGGTTCCTTTACCAAATAAATTGTAAAATTTTATGGGTTTTACGTAAAATCCTGTAGAATTTTTTACCATAATCGACAAAAAAACTAAGTGAAAATTGTCAAAGAGTGGAAAGTGCTTGTGAAATCGAATAAAAGCGAATGAAAATTATAAATACAAAAACTGTTTTCTCTCTGTCTTCTATTTTGTACCATTTCGACTATACAAAAAAAACGAAAGAAAGAAATACGATGAAGAAGCAACAACAACAATAGGACGATATAGTGATGAAAGTTCATCGCGAGACAACATAAAAATACTATAAATGATTGAAGAGAAACTATTGGGAATAAATTACTATTTAAAAGAGACTTAAAATTCAATTTCTAAAATTTCCCAGAAATTTTGGTGGTTAATGAAATCTGGTTGCAGAAAAAGGGCAGTTTTTAAGTTTGTTATTGGTGATTCTTCTCTGTGCATTGTACGATTATCTATTTTCTACTACAAATGGTGTTAAAGCGAAGTAGGAATATAGAAGAAAGTGCATGTATATCCATCTCGTTCTCGCTACGAAGGAGCAATGAGAGTGACTAGAAAAAGGTGTAAAGAAAGGTGCAAAAAATCCCACTGCCTATTGTGAATGATTGCATGCGTACGAATACACCTCTGTGGTATTGTTGTTGTGTGGCTGACTGGCCGTCGCAGACAATCTGTGTTTTGACATTCCCACCACAGTTCGGGATTAAATGTTTGCGTCGACGGCGGCGTAAATTAGTACGTGAATAGAAAATCTCGTTTTGCTGGAGGAAATATGCAAAGTAACTAATGAGATTCTAATGAAAAACACCGGCTCCCATGCCATGCATTGGAATTTTGTTAAAAAAACGGTGCACGTGAAGTGAAACGAAGGTGTTGAGATATACACAATTAAACTCATCCCGGAGAAGAGAAGGCAATTTCATTTACATTCTTTAATTTTTTTTCCTTTGGTCTAACCGTGTGTACGTGCGTGTTTGTCGGTGGTGTCGGTCACCGTGTGTATTTTGTGTTGTGTGTATATGCATGCATGTGTTTGTCATCAACATCGATACTCAACTCACAGTTTAATTACCTTAGTGCGTCGACGTCGGTTTTCTTATGTGTTGTTGTTGTCCAAATCAGAAAAGTTTTGCGGTATACTTAAAATAAGATAAAACACCGAAAACTCGCACAAACCAATATCACCATCTTTGTTGGGGCAAACAAAAAATTAAGCGGAAAAAATGCATAGAAAGTGTTAAATAGTCGGACTTATGATGTCAATGTCACGATTACGCGATTTTTGCCGCCTGCATTTTGTAGCCTAATAAATAATGTGTCAAAAAGAATACCCTAAAATTCTTCCTACAGCGGAGTTTAAAACTCTTTACTTCATTTTCTTTGTTCGGTCGGTTCGACGCCAGCAGCAGCTTTGCAACCTATACCAATAGTTTATCTGGGATTATTCAAGTAGCTGACCTCTCCACGAAAAAACTGCCAATGAGTCGACGACAGTCATTAGATCGGCCAGGTAAGTCATTGTCTTTCGGTGCAGTCCTCACTACATCGACGATAACATCCAATTGCGTATTTAGAATACGTAAACATTCGTCGACTCTTCATTGCTTTTTTTCTATCATCTTGGTTTCCCCCTGAATTCCTTTAAATTTCGCCAGGTACATTTCTCTCGTCTGTGTCTATTGTGTGCATGTCATTTGTCTTGTTTTCTCTTCCGTTATATTTTCCTCTACCAGAACGTGCGACGTTGATTTCACCATGCTCAGCTGCTGTCGCATTTAGGGTTGCCAATTCGAATTATGAAAGAGGGCTTCAATGTTTGGAAGCGGGAAGCTTATTTTTCAAAGGGTTTAGCACAAATATAATGATTTTTTCACTATTTAAATTTTTACCGAGAGTTCTGTTTTCTTTTTAATGTGGATTACTAAAAGTAGTTATAAAGAAAAAATTATAATCGTTTGAACCTTTTTAAAGAGGATGCGCTTGCAGGATCATGTTAGTTCCACCTTGTCCAAATTTTGGGATTTGGGGCATATACAGCTTTTGTTTGCAATTTTTTAATTTTTATTAAGCCCTCAATATCGTAGAGGATTTTGAACCATGATATGCACTGCAAATACACTGCAAATCTCATATGAGTAATATACGCGCTCATTTTATATTAAGGTGACGACATGCGAAGTGTTATCTCTACGTTTCGTTCCTTATCACATTATTTAGGTGGTTCATTGCCATTTTTCAGTAAGGTAGTAATGACTGAATGTTGCGGCAAGCCTTGCAGCCATTGCCGAAATTTAATTTAATAGCGGACGCCCGCCATCCATCGTTTGGTGTTTGTTGCTCAGAATATGGAGTATGTAACGACAGGATTAAATATTTTAAAGAATTAAAGTAAAGATTGCTTCAACTGGCGTAAATAATTAAAAAAAGCGCCGGTATTATAATGAAATGTTTTAAAAGTTTGATACGGATGAGCAGGAAAACACACAGAAGAGCTGCAAAGTTCTGCTCGCTGTGTTATCTCTCAAGAGGATCGTCGTTAAATTTAGAGGAATCTGAAAGCGCAGGGTCCATTTTTATGGCATTTTTAACCCGAAACTCATAAATGTTCCAGCGTATATTAAGTGGGAGAAAATACTCAGCACGTAGATTCTAAAATGCTGTGTCGTTGTTTCAACAGGAACTCTAAAAGCGTCGATGTAAATGTTCCGTCGGTAACCCTATTCTGCTCTTTGTTTTTGTTTCGTTTCTTTTCACTCTTCCTTCGTTTTTTTCCTTGGGCTGTGTTTATGTCTCTCCACGAATGTGTTGTGTTTATGACGAATTCACCATTCTCACCTTTTGTTTTGAACGATTTGTTGTGTGTGTGACAATTGCCTCGTCGAGCATTTTCTGGTTGTTGTAATGTTATTTTTAGGAAACGTAAACAAATGCATTGGATAAAAAAGCGTTAATAAAGATAAAAGAAAACTGCTCTATGAAATCTTTAGTTAGATTGCAAATACTTTTTTGCATTATTAATGCATTAAAGCATGAAGTCGCGATTACTTAAGAATACCATTGAATTGTCAATTTCTTTACTTATTGGTCAAGAAATTGAGTCTTTATAATCAGCGATGTAGGCCCGATTACCGTAAATGAGCAGCTCCCATTATTACAATCATTGAAAAAATGCAAATATTTATATTTTTATTTCCAAATGCTGCAATATTTTTCGAATGAACTTTGTGTATGTGGAAGGGTCGCATTTAAGTACATTTTCCGTATATTTGATGTTGAAATTATAAATGTCGTTAGGTATTACAAAATATTGGTTTCGTATTGTTTTTTTTTTTTTTTGAAGAGTACTTCTAGGAAGTAAGATGTTAATATTTTGATATTTCGACAGTATTTCGATGAAATAAATTGTATGCCAAATGCGCTAAAATAAACTTTACGGAAATATCCGATTTTGTAACTGCCTTCCCTTTAAGAATAATTAAAACAGTATTTGTATTATAAGCATTTTAGGAAAATTAATGAGTTTTTATAAATAAATGTTCAGGTCTAGCGAAGATTTTGGGGATTGGCAGTTGGAAAAGAAATTTAGGAAGAAACGGTGACTCAAAATGGCCTAGAATCTGAAATGATTTTATAATCGCTGTCGGCGAGAAAATTACATTATATCCTAAATCTCCATGAAAATATCCATAAACACGGCACAGTGGCTCGAATTAAGTAAACAAATAAAGATACACGCAAATTTGGAAGTGTGCATCTACAGTAGGTTGGCTATAAATTTCATGGAGAAATAATTTTCGTCGAATGTGATAGTTCGCCGGGCTCAGTATTGTAATAGGCCGTGTACCTTTGAGCTTAGTAGCCCATAGTTTTCGACTTCTTCCCAGCGACGAGAGCAGTAAAAAATATTAAGAAAGGAAATAAGTAGCCTCTAAATAGCCTCTAATATTTTTAGTCTCTCTCAACAGTTTGAGAATGATTTGCTGGACTTGTCGATTACTCAGGTACTCGAAGCGTTCGTTGAACACATCGATGTGACCGCTGCTCACGTAATGATAGGCGGTTGTATATAGGATTGAACCCGCGATGATGCGAACGATAGTCTCGTGTACTAACAATCGCGCTACGGTTGGTCACATAGCCGATACACTCGGCTATAAAAAGTGGGTACTGCAAAACTTAATACTATTTAAATTTTGATGTTCACGTAACAATTTTGTTAATAATTCTTGATGAGGGTGTCCTTTAGACAATGAAATCAAATGAAAAAGAAGTTAATTTAAAAAAAAATGGAAAATTTTTTTCAAAATCACTTCTGGGTTCTCCGTACCCCTTATACTACAATTTGGTTTGTTGACTTTACTTCATCGCTGAAGAAAATTTTGTTCGACTGAAAGCCCACTATTCAATCATAACTTTAGTAGTAAGCTCTAATTATTTTTAAGCGTCCTTCTGTTGTTAAACGATCCATATTTGTAGATGGCAAACCTTCCACTAAATAAATAACGCTTCAAGTGACAGATATTTACAGCTTTACCGGTACGGCGGTTTTGAGACCACTGAATGGATGCCCTGTATGATCAAAAAAACTTGCAATTGTTGAAAGGATTAAAGGCGTAATCAATACAAACATGTAGCTCGATGGGCATTAAGTTAAGCTTTTCATAGAGAGCAGCATCGTCCAGATCCGAGCAAAAAAAAAAAAAAAAGAAGAAAAATAAATAAATAAACGACTATGCACAAGTCATGCTAGAAGCTTGGACTAGAATGTAGAACCTGTATTTGTCCGTCTCCAAGGAAAATACTCTATCTATGTTAAAAGTTCTTGTCGAATAAAAGCAATGTCGGTAAGATAAATTTAAAAAGAAAAGGCCTGTTAAAAGAGTGCATCTTACTGGTTACCCAGAACATCATTGTTATCTTCAAAGCGTGATTTCTATGGAGCACTCACTTGGATGGATTATTTGACATTCAAGAAATCAACGTGCAACCTAGTTCTGGATTCCCACGAAGCGTAAAATGATGAAGAGTATAGCTGTGAAAGGCTAGCTGAAGATAATTAGCTTGGCAGTGCTCATACATATGCAAATAACATCATCAGAAAGAAAAAGACGAATCATTTTCGGTTAGTCAGAGAGGGATGTCAAAAACATCAGTATCTTTTAATCTGGAAAAGTTCCTTAATACGGTCCAGCACAAACGTTGCTGCTGTTGTTTGAATCGTGACCTTTAAGATTTTTTGTAGCCGATAGCATTATGCGGAAATCATTTTAATACGATTTCGTACTTGGGGGTTTTCGTAGAAGTTGTCAATAGACTAGAAAATCTAATTAACGAATTTTTAGCTCAAGCTGACAATATCAACCGTTAAGCTAAACTGAAGGAAAAAGAGCAATTTGCGCCTTAAATCTTACACGATGTAAAATTTTCCCTGATCGCCAAAATTCGAACTCGCCAGATGGAAGGAAAGCAATGGACGCGCTCAAACTTCATCCGCAATATTTCCTATTAAATGAGAAAGGAACCAAGTTTCTAGCGCAAAGAGTTCAGATCTTAAGAACTGAGCTGATATCTTTTTTTCTTTTTTTTGTGAAAAGTGCTGGTTTCTTTCTGTTAACTAATTGCATGTTTCACAAAGTGCTCCGGTATAAGGTGACAGCAAAAGCTCCCTATATACCATGTGACCACCCTAATGTATAATACAATTTCGACTACACCTTACTTTTATAGCGTCGTACTATATCTATTGTATTGAAAGCAATTTTTACAAGTAATGATAATTTTGTAAATTTGCTGTAGATCTTGACACATTCAATTGGCATGCCAGTACATCCTACAGCTGCTAAAATAAAACGAAAAGGAGAAAAAAAGCGATAAAGCAGGACGTCAAGCTAAATAGTGGCGTGACTGCTGTAGGACTGGAGGTGAGCATTCCATAAACGGGATTTTGGGGAGCTTCACACATTTAGCGAGCTTACACACCTCACTTTAACCGGTCATGGCATGACGGTGGTTAGTACAGGCTACTATAATCCGCATAGTCGTGGAATCAAACCGCAAAACAGTCACCTATCATTATTTAAGCGTCGATCGCATCGACGAGTCGATAGTTGCTGTAAGGTTTGACGGTTTTACCGGAGCCACGATCGCATACACGGTAGTGGCGTGACAAGCTCTGCTCGAAAGGAGAGGTGGTTATACCATTGCTTGGACCTCAGTATCAACCAAAAAAGCGAACAATTCGCCTTATTGTAGGTCGAGTGGGCCATTATTTTTTTTATATATTACTCATTGGCTGACTATTGTTTTGCATTAAAATGGCTGGACTTGAAGGTATTCATTTAATACTATGGCAACAAATTGGTATCGATTTAATTTTTGCACTTAATGAAAGTTTCTCTGTCCAACAAAATGTATGTAAATTTTGTCTGCTACGGACGTCATCGTCTTAATTATGCTAAAATACGCCGTTTGCACCTAGAAACCGCAGAGGAGGTGAAAGTTACGGGGGAATGCTAAAACGAATATAACTTTGAGTTAGTTGTTTGATTACGTTATCTTTTCTGGTGCTGCAACAAAATATAGCTGAACTTCTCTTCAGTTGATTTGACTTATGTAAGAAAAGAGGTAGATGTCTAAAATGTCATTGTGAACCTCGATGCGAAAGTGGATTTCACACAGTATAGGCGGAAAGCTCCGATTCAATTCTAGTTACATGTGAGTTTGTCTTCAAAACAGGCATCGTCTGTGTAACCCCCAATACACTGCTCTGAATTTTCCAAATTAATATTGCAAATAGAATTAGTGACATTGCATTCTTTTCGAAATGCGTATATGCTGAAACTTTTTTTGTGCTTACTTCAAAACACTACCCAATCAATACGATTTTCGGGCCATATAATAAAACTAATTTTACAAGGAATGGCTTGTGTCGGAAGTGCATGCCTTTCTACTGCTGTTTTCTTTCTCTCTTTCCTTCTTCGTCCACTTTTATATTGCGTAAAATATTGGCCATTTTATAATCTGAGTTTAACGATATTAGTTATGTTTTGAAGAATTTGAAATTTTTTTCGCACAACAGCTACACTTTTTCAAAAGAAAATTATAGTTTCCCAGATATTTTCAATAAGACTGAAAAAAAAATTCAAACCGAATGAAATTTTTTGTCTTTTATTGCAAATAAAATTTCTTTTATAAATTTGGTTTTATTATTGTTGAATGAAGTCTTCTAAACGAAAAGAGAAAGTGTTGTTTAAAAATACAGAAACATAAAAACAGATAGCATGAAATTGAGTTTTTACAATTTAAACAATATATTTTCATAGCTGACCATCGTTTCGTGATGTAGAAACGTTGTTATTAGTTCACTGGTTTGGTTATAGAAAAGGGTGTCTCACGGTGAGTTGATTGGGTCTGGTAGAGAAAGAGTTTTGGCATAGCTAAGATATTGTTTAGTGATTGAAGTCGTATATTAGACGTTAAAAATAAATGCCAATAAATCTTATATCTTATCTTATTCTTATCTATATATATAAAAATCAATTGCTGTGCGTTAGTCTCGCTAAAGCTCGAGAACGGTTGGACCGATTTGGCTCATTTTGGTCTTAAATTATTGGTAGAGTATTCCGGAAGGTTTAAAAGGTTTTATTTGAAGTGATAGATGGCGTTGGAGATGAGATTTTTGCAATTAATTTTTTTTTACCACATTAACATTTTGAAGGCAAAACAGCGTTTGCCGGGTCAGCTAGTTATATATTATTATATTATAACTATATAATCGAATAATTTTTTTGAAGAAATTTTGGAACTGTCCGCACAATAACTCAGCTGACGGGTCATACGAAGCCGGTACTCTCTATTAAAGATAATGTGGCCTTCTATTCTTCGGAATATTTATTTCTTGAAGACTTCAAGAGCCAGTTCGTTTCAGGGTTCTGTGCCATACAGCAAGACAGATAGGACTAGTGTCTGTTACGTCTGGATTGTAATTCTTCGAGAGACGTTTGCCACCAAATCGCCCGTAGTAGCGTCTACTTGCAATTTTTTTTAGATGAGCCCATCCTTTAATCCAAAATCATAGCTGTCACTGTTCAAGCACCACTTTTCACTTCGTCGGGTTTTTTTCATGTATTTTTTTTTTGTCTTTCTTTGATCGAAACCCAGGAAAACAAACAAAAACTAAACAATGTTCGTTATTACGGAAACTTTTGTATTTTGATGCTAACCTTGTATTTGTTTATTTTTTATAGATTTTATATTGTAAGCGCCACTCAAAATCGCAAAAATGGGGCGCATATTAAAAAATGAATATGTGGTCCTATAATATAGAAAATTTGCACGATTTAATATGCGCAGAATCTAGTTCTTCTAGCAAAAGCGAAGATATTAAAACGCTTGAACATTGGTGGCGAGTTCAAAAATTTAGTATTTACTGAAAAAAATATTTTTCGGTTCAACAGTATATAAACAGACACTTTAGATCGGCAAATGACAATGCGAAAGCAAACTCCTGCATCACTGATGGTTTATGTCGCGGCAATTTCCACAGGGCCGGTAATTTCCAATAGTTTTCATTGAAACATTTTAAGCTACACAGTTCGGCAGAAACCATTGGCTATTCCAACAAGACTCGGCACTATCCCATAAAGCCAGTGAAAATCAAATTTTTTCTATATGGTGGCGCATAAGTAACGCTAAGATTTGATCAGTAAATATATTTTTTGTTTTTTTTTATCTCTTTACAGTATTAACTAAATAATACTTGGGAAATTTATGATGGAAAGGCTCAGCACAGAACAAAGAACCAAAGTTGTTCAATTTTACTTTGAAAGTCAGTATTCGATTATTCAAATCATATCGAAATTTCTTTCATGTTCGAAATGCTCCTAGCGCTCCAACGATCTACCGATTGGTTCAGCGTTTTGGGCAACAAGGGGCTGTCTGTGATCTCCCGCGTGCTGGAAGACCTCTTGCAGTTCAAAATCAAGTGACCATTGCTCGAGTGCAAGCAAGTATTGAGGAAAACCCCGAAACTTCCAGTAGGCGACATTCTCAGCAGTTAGAGATGGCTAGACGATCTCTGAAAGGATTTTACATATGTTACATCTTCTCGCATATAAGATGCAATTGGTTCACGAGTTAAAACCAAATGATGCACAAGAACACATTCAATATGGTCGCCGTTAACGCTACTTATGCACCACCCTTTATAATACAAAAAAATTCTAACAATGG
Source organism: Philornis downsi (assembly GCA_019455685.1). Classification (NCBI taxonomy): domain Eukaryota; kingdom Metazoa; phylum Arthropoda; class Insecta; order Diptera; family Muscidae; genus Philornis; species Philornis downsi. The sequence continues at coordinate 757,878 of JAHXMU010000140.1, read as the reverse complement.
CCATCATTTAAATAGGACTTAAGCCCGATGGATTTTGGTCCTTTCTTGTGACCAAAATATATCATAAAACAACACAAACTCTTTGCTTTTGCCCGCCCTAGAGTTAGTTACATTGATCTATAGCATATTTTTCTTCAGATTTGAAATGCTCTTATGATATACCAAGGTTTTTAAATAAAAAGTTGTCAAAATTGACAAAAATTGCAGTGTTTTTGATTGGTATCAGTTCGAACGCCGACTTCTATGTTTATATCAATTCCCTTTTCATATAAAAAAATGAAATAAAAATTAAATCAATTAATTAAATGAACGTTATCTGGTTCTTTCTAATTCTTTACGTATTTAAATCGGACAATTCTTGCTATCTAAAATTCAGTTTGCGAAACCTCTTTAAGCGACTAGACTATCAACCGCAAAAACATTTTTGACAGTACCATATACATGGTAGTAAAGTTAATTAAATTTTAATTCGATTTAAAGTTAACTTAAATTATTTAAAAAATGTGATGATATTTTGCAAATTATTTTCGAATTTGCTAAACAGTTGACTTACAGATGATAATTTTCTGAATGGTCTCGGCCCCACTCACTTGATTTTACAATTATTCCAGACAAATACGTCATTATGCAATTATGCATCCGATTTATGTTTGATCTTAAACTCGTTGAGATATGCATTCTTTGCTTTAGCTTAAGTTCGTCGGTCATTATAATGACCGCTCTCTAGATTGCTTGCAGCAGTGGATCTTTTTGAGGTACTTTGAGGTTGGTTTTCAAATGCTCCGGCGTTTGGGGATTATTCGCATAAACACGATCTTTGACTTAGCTCCACAAAGAAAAAGTCCAACGGCATCAAATCGCGTAGTTTTTGTGGCCAATTGACGTTAGCAAAATGTGAAATTGCGCTTTCTGGAAACTTCTCATGCAATAAAGACAAAATCGGTCATGTTGTGTAGCTCGGGACACCATTTTGTTGAAACCAAGTATAGTCCAGTTTATAGTCTTCAATTGCAGACCAAAAAAAAGTCAGTTATTATACGGCCATAGCGCTCTGAATTGACGGCAACGGTTCCATTAGTGTCATTTTCGAAAAAATATAGCACAATGACACCTACAGACCGTAACGCGCACCGAACAGTCACTTTTCCCACAATCACTTCTGGATTCTCTGAGCCCCATATGCGACAGTTTTGCTTGTTGACGTAACCACCGAGTGAGAAATAAGTTTCATCGCTGAAGAAAATTTTGTTCGAATGATCAGTACTGAAAGCCTGTTGCTGTAGCATCCAATCAGCATAGCTACAGTGTTGTGAATGTTTAGTCAACTTTAATTGTTGCGTGAGTTGGACTATGTGTGGATGGAGATGCAAATCCAAATGCAAAATAAACCGTAAGGTTAAGCTAGATAGGCCCAATTGCTGAAAACGTGCATCTGATAAATTCTGACAATCTGCCACACCTTTACTAACAGAAGCGATGTATTCGGCAGTGCGTACATTGCAATAATGCACAGGCTTGATGACATGCGTAACGCTTCCAGCCTCTTAAAATTTCTTTGCAATATTGCCAATTCCTTGCACAGTAAGTCGATTATGATGACCTTAATCAAGCCGTAATGCACGAAAAGTGCCCACGTTTGAAGTGTCACTTTTAGTAAGTTTTAACCATTTTTATGCTTTCTTCGGTTGTTAATTTTTTACCAATCCCTAAAGATATTCATTTCGAATTCTGATGATAAGCTAAAGGTAGGTTTCTTGATTTCCGAAAACCGAAAAACAAGTTTTTTGAATAACTTGAAATTGAAAATCGGATTTCATAACATGTCGAATATTTGAATACTATCCTCAAATATTGGCAGGAGTCCAGTTATAGTTTGATTAATACGGAGGCCCTGCGATTGCCTAAAGACACTAACAGTGCAAAATTACTTTTGCAAATTATTCTCTGAACAAAAAGTTCAATTTTCGTCGAGTATAAAAAATATATTCAATTTCCATAAACAATGACGATTGTCAATCGCATAGAGTTACCTCTAACAGTTGTGTCTGTCTTTCCGTTTAGTTCGAAAGACAAAAATTAAGCTTCAAATAAATATACAAATACGTATCTACCTATAAAATAATTACCAAACCGTATAATTCAAAATAATATCGTAGAAATTGGGTTACATTTTGTTATCAATATATCCATAATAGCGCGCGTTTTTTTAACGATAGTAATAATAACATAATATGGATTTTACGATGACCTATGATAGCGTTTTCCGAGGCCACACTGTATGGAGTTATTGTCTTTATGTAATCCCAATATCTACTAATTCTTACCTAATGTCTACCCTAAACGTATTGAACTTCAATTGATTCCAAAATCTGAACACTTTGTCATTGTTTCAATATTTAGCATTTTACTTTCCTATTTATTTTACTATTATTCTGTGTAAACACCGGCCATAAATGATCAATTTTATAAAAAACTGCTCGTAAAACAGTTAACATTTAATTGATGCTTTTTGCGCACAAAAAAAAAAAAGATACTAAATGTGATGAAAGACCAACGCAAAAGAAGCCACTAAAATAACAAAACAAGTTTATGTTCGTTGAATGTAAAAGGAAAGAGTTTTATTTCGACAGCAAAAGAAGTTACGTACGAATGATTTTTGTGGTAGATACGATAATAAAGACGCGTTTTGCATATAAACGCACAGCGTAGTCATAAAATTGTTAACGTTTTCTGTCTGTTTTCAGGGCGTTTGCCCCAACACACAACGAATGTGTGTGGCACTGCTCGTCTCTTGGACGTAATAAAGTAGAGAAGTCAAAGTCACAAATCGAAATTGTAAAATATCTAGGCAAAATGTTATAAAATGCCACCACCTCCGTTGCTTGGCTCTTTACGCACAGAGTCTCAGTGAATTATACGATAATTAAGTATCTCACAGTGTTCAATTTTTAATTGGCCAAACACTGCTTCATGTGTTCTCACGCCAGTTTTGTGTTCACTTTTTTTGTTTGTTTTTTTTGTTTGCTTTTTTTGTATAATTTGGTTGCCTCGATCGGCGATTCGATCGCTGTGGTGTTTAAACAAATGTAGATTTCGTAAAATTTTTATTTGATTGCATTTCTTCTTTTTTTCGACCGGTTGCATTGAAATTTTGTAGGTCATGGTTTTGATAATGAACGGAAATTTTATAATGAAATATTGAATTTATTAAACAAACTTTGGTAATAAAAGAGAATAAAAATGTTGTACATTTTGGAATTGGATTTATCCCGCACTTTATAATACTTATGATGCGAAATGTGCCATTGCTGTTAGAATTTCAATACTGAGGCATGCAGGCATGTGAAAATGAGGTGAATTTTCAAATTTCACGGGCTACGACTACGAATATATGACTTTCGATTAATATTTTTTTATGTTGCTACACTCGCCTGGAAGATATGTTGACGGTTTTATCCATAAAGCATGTTTAGTTTGTTTGTGAGAGGCATAAATAAGACAAGTGTTTTGCGTGTTCGGCGATTTTCTGCTATAGAAAAAAATGGATCAAGGAAGTTGCATCAAATTTTGTACACAAAATAGAATTAAGTGCTCAAAATCACTTGAAATGTTGACATATGGTGAGAGTACTCTGAGTCAAAAAAATGTTTACACGTGGTACAAGTTTTTCACAGAAGGTCGAGAAGATGTGAATGACGGCGCTCGCTCTGGACGCCCTAGCATATCAACAACCGATGGAAATGTTGAGAAAGTGAAGAAAATTGTTATGGAAAATTATCGAATTACAATTAGAGAAGCTGCTGAGGATGTCGGCATATCGGTTGGCTCATGCCATGCAATCCTTTCGGGAATTTTGGGCATGAAGCGTATGGCAGCGAAGTTCGTTCCAAAATCGCTGAATTTTGACCAAAATCAACGTAGCATGATCATCGCTCAGGAATTGTTGAAAGACGTGAATGAACGTATCATAGGAATATGGTTATTACATCGAAACCAAAACCCAGTCGTCCCAATGGATGAGTCCAGGGGAGCCAAGACCAAAAAAGAAAAACGCGCCAATTTCGAGCAAATGTCAAGGTTTTGCTCATTGTTTTCTTCGATTACCATGGCGTAGTTCATCAGGAGTTCTTACCACAAGATTGTGCGGTTTGCGTGAAGCAATACGAAAAAAACGCCCGGAATTGTGGGGGGAAAATTCATGGCTTCTGCATCATCATAATGCACCTGCTCCCTCATCTTTGCTTGTGAGATACGGTGGTCTCAGCCCCACCGTATTCACTAGATTTGGCCCCCTAAGATTGAAGAGACACGTGAAAGGGCGGCGTTTTGTGACGATTGAGGAGATAAAAACCGAATCGTCGAACACGCAAAACACATCTTATTTCTGCCTCTCACAAACAAACTAAACATGCTATATGGATAAAATCGTCAACACATCTCCGAGACAAGTGTACCAACATAAAAAAAATAATCGGAAATCGAATGTACTTAGCCTGCGAAATTTTAAAATTCACCTTATTTTTTGAAAACACTTCGTATGTCGTTCTTTTCCAATACTTCCTGAATCAAATGAGGTTTTTTAGAGCAGGTATTTTTGATACACAAATCTGACGACAACAGTTTTAGGCAACTATGGATGTATTTATGCTATTGCGTTAGCGTCACCTCAACTTCAAACCCCCTCTAAATACTATTTGGCGAATAAACGCCCGATGAATGTATCATGTCCTGTCTTTTTTAAGGTTCATTCTACTTATTTTCTATGTCAATTATTGTGGTAGCTGTTTTATCCATTGCATACAAAGCCCAGATGAGCGTTATCTGCAAGACTTAAGTCTATTCTCTCCGTGTTGATTAAAGCATATCATTAATTTTTAAAGATGATAAATCGTCAACTGGCCACCCATCTGCCTCCACTTTGAAAAATTTTGTTTATTTTATGCATGTATCAACAATGAAACTACAGAGTTATTCATTTAGTGGATTCAAAACCGCCGGTCTGGCAAGGCTGTCAGCTGTTAAATACCTGTCAGCTGAAGTGTTATTTATTTAGTGAAAGGTTTGTCATTTACGACTATGGATCATTTAATAACCGAAGAACGCGTACAAATAATTAAAACTCACTACAAAAGTGGTGATTCAAACGTGGGCATTCAATCGAACAAAATTTATTCAGCTCATTTCCTCGGTAGTTACGTCGACAAGCAAAATTGTCGCATATGGGGCTTGGACAACCTAGAAGTGATTGTGGTCTGAATGTGTCATTGGACCGTATTTTTTCGAAAATGACGCTGGATGAACATTAAAAATGAGGCACTGCTGCAATCAGTCCAAGATTCCAAATTGTAAGATGTTGATGCAGCATTCTCATAATTTTGATGAGATAGACGAGGATCATTTTAATTCGCTGAATTAATAGTCTAGTCTTTTACAACGCTTTGTGAACATAGTGTAAGCTGCGGATGGTTTTATCTACATCGTCCCCGGCTACAACAGAAAAATGCTGCAGCTGACTCAATGAAAAAGCCCTCTCCTTAACAAAAACCCAACTTAGTCAGAGCATCTGCTTCCCTACCTCTCCTGCGGTACAGCGCTGAATTTTGGGTAATGACATAAAATGATGAACAAATTGTGGGTGCTTTCGAGAGAAAAATATGATATGAATTTTATCATCATGAGAGCATTCATTGTAAACGAAGAATTTGCGAATGGATGGCCATTTTCTAGAACCAATAGGAGGCGATTGCGAACACGGTGGTCTGTGGTCGCAATTTTGAAAGATAATGTTTATGAGGAGCTGTCAGAACTTGGTGCTATGAATTAAGCGTAGAAATCGTTCACAAAGAATTCTTTTCCATGTGCAGCCTAAAATCGGTAGTAGGCCGGACTTTTACCGTCATTTAAGTAAGAACCAATTCAAAATCGAATATTCTTCTTAACCAGAGACGAGTTTTCGGTAGATGGAACGTTTAATATAATTATTTGGGCTGATTGGCAACTGCTCTATCTTTCCATGATGACAGATTATTTTTCATAGTCAATTCAATTATAATGTTATTGAAAATATGTAATCCTATTTGTTTTCACCTTTTATGGCAATCGATGGCAAAGGGCAACCAAATTTGAAATAAAAACGAAATGGTATAAAATAAAAATATGATTTCTGTTCTCAAATCAAAAAATGTAATACAAATGGTTGCTTCTGAACGTTTTTCTAAAATTGGCTTTCGGAACATCAATTTTTGGCAATTTTTCCACACAACGAACAACTTGAATAATGTCACATATAATATCATGATCATTGAACATTTGTGGTTTGTTTGAAACGTATACATTAATCTAACATATCACCAAAGAAAATTGATCAATAAAGTTATATCGTTTGATCAATTCATATTGACATTTATGGAGATTACACGGATATTGAACATTTCCTCACTAAATTGATTGTGTCAAGTGATTTGTGATGCGTTGAATACATAGTTCGAGACGACACCATCTAATTCCTGCAATAAAAGTTCAATAATCTTATATCAGCGCCGCTCTTCATTGTCGACAACTACGGTGCTGTTCTCAAAAAATTACGTCTAATTACACTTCCAGCCCATACACCACTCAAAAATGTTGATTTTTATGAATGTAAACATGTTTCATAAATTGTTTACGGCTTTCCTGTATTTCAACAGCGACAATTTTGGTTATTTATACAGTTGTTTGGCTGGGAATGGCTTCGTCACTAGAGAAGTTTGTTCATGAAATAGGGGCCTTTCAATTAAGTTTTAAAAAAATGCAGCCTGTAAAATTTTAGCAATAAATTCCAACTAACTATAATGGTGTATTTTTCTTGATGCTTTACCAAACAGTATTGAACATAAATGCCAATTTCGTTGAAAAATGGAAAAGAAAAACAACAGGTATGACTTGAATATACTCGTATATACGAGTACATATAGTACCAAATTGATCAACCTTTAGATATCGTACCGTGTTTCAAAAAAAAAATAAGAACTATTTTCATCATCTTGCTGGAAACTGGGTAAACCTTAAGTTACTCGGTTATCGAAAACTAATTTCAAGTTATGGCGCAATAGGGTGTATTGTTTATAGAGAGTCTAGAGACTATTATTTTCACACCCTCTTGAACGTGCATAATTGCGGTATGCCTAAAATCTCTACAATCTCTTTAAATTTCCGATTGGTTTAGGTCAGGTGATATTTTTCTAGTTGATTCGAGCTTAGCGTTCTTAATTGGTGGTATTGATATGCTGCCTCTTGCAAATATTATTAAATATATCTTCACATTACAAAAATATGAACGAAACTTTGCATCCATGCCGAAAACTCTTTAAAAGCGACATTTGGTTCCGTTCCTTAAACGATTTTATATCTATAATAACTTACTTAATCAACTTAAAGTAGTATAACTTTTCTATTTTCTATAGAATTTTTCCTTTTTTAACACTCGATTGCAATCCTTGTCTGCTCCGTAAAATTTTAACGAATTTGCTGCCAAGTCATGTCTAGACAGCCACAGACTTTTTGTTCCATTTACCAACTGCCAGTAAACCAACAACATCAGCAATTGAATAAGAAATGAACATTGTTAATGGTAAAGTTATCATCTTGTGGACTGAATCACAATTTATAGAGAATTCCTTTTATACTTTGCTTTATTGTTGGAACAGAAAATGAAATAAATGGAATTGAGAGCTCATATAATAAATTCTAACAAAATTTACACCCACCACAGAATGGTCAGGCTTTCGATGTCTAAACTACTTACAAAGTCTGCAGTTTTAACTACAACAAGTTACTTTGCAGAAGCAACAAAAGTTCATGAAGATGACCTTGAACTTCTAGAAGAAGACATATAATAAGAAAACATATAATAACCTCGTGCCGTTACAATACTGGAGAGTGCAGTGGAGGTTGAAAAAGAACATAGTTAAGGATTTTACTGCACCAATGAAGAACATATCGGCGTGAGCTTTAACTACTTTATCTCCGCCCCCTTCCCTCTCTGTAACCTAGTTGGGTAAAGGCAACGGCAAAATGCCCAATAACCCAAAATGTCAAAAGGGTGAGGATAAAGTAGAAAAAGAAATTGAAAGTGAATTATCACATAAGACACTTTCTATTGCTACTCGGTCACTTTAAAACTAAATATGATTACATTAAACCTTCCAGTAGAAATACTTGCAAAATATAACACTGATTTTTTGAAAGGTTCAAGTGTTATCTGCTCTAATAGACAGCCATTGTGAGAGTCAACAAACGTTATTGTAATGATACCACCCCTTCCTCGACGAATTACCAGTCAGGTTTTTATAGTTATACCAACGAAGAGATAACCAATGACAATTCAACCATGACTGGGATGACAAATGTTTTTTTTTTGCTTGTTTTGTTTTTGTTGTTCAGGTTCCATTGAATCGAACAAAAGATAATCGTTTAAATTAAAAGCCACATTAAATTATAATGACAATTGTTGCTATTGCAGCTCCATGATGTCTAATGATTTAGAAAATTGTTTGAAAACTATTTGGATTAACAGGAATTGTATATATAATATTTAAATGACTATTTAAACCCTACAATAAATGTTCGCTCTATCATAATTCCATAGTACAACTGCCAAACTAAAATCAATATTTGTCTTGAGGTATTTTAGTTTTGAAATAGGAATGATAGATTTTAGAAAAATTGTTATAAAAACTGATAACGGAATAATTTCAATATAACAAATACTTTGATAAATTAACGGCTCAACAATTCAGTATGTGAGTAGAAAAATTAAATGACAGTTGAATAGTTGTGAAGTTGAATAATAGAAGAGTTAATAAGTTGAATAGGATAGTGGAATATACATAAAGGGTGTCCCAACAAGAACGCAAGATTTAAATTTGGCGCCATTCGAAGTGTCATTGTTTGACATTTGAACAATTGTTATTGTTTGCTAGTAGAAGGTATGAGGTTAGTAAAAATGGAGCGCTACACGAATAAACAACGCATTCTTATTGTGAAATTGTTTTACCAAAATGGAATGCGGCTACAGTTCGCAAATTGCGATCAATTTGGAGTCACAATAATGCTCCAAAAGAGTCAACTGTAAAGAGAATAACGGATAAATTTGCCAAAACTGGGTCTGTTAGTGATGTAAAGACAACAACGCGCCTTCGACCAGGTCTATCGACCGAAAATGTCGCAGCTGTACGTGATGATGTCGCTCAAACTCCATCCACCTCAATTCGACACCGAGCACAGCAAATTGGTGTCTCCAAATCCACTATGCAGCGAATTTTGACGAAAGATTTGCATCTTCATGCATACAAAGTTCAATTGACTCAGGAACTGAAGCCTGCTGACCATGGACAGCGAAGGGAGTTCGTTAATTGGGTATTGGAGAGACAACATGAAAATGCTGATTTTGCCGATAAAATCATCTTGAGTGACGAGACCCATTTCCAACTTGATGGCTACGTCAATCGGCAGAATTATCGCATTTGTGTGGTGTGGATTTTGGGCTGGAGGAATCATTGGACCTTTTTTTATGAAAATGAGGCATGTCAAGCGCAAACAGTCAATGGTTTTCGGTACCGTGAAATGATAACCAGTTTTTTCGTGCCTAGAATTGAAGAAATGAATGTGGATGGCATGTGGTTTCAACTAGAGGGCGCCACATGCAGCCAGAGAAACAATTCAATTGCTGCATCAGTCATTTCCCGGTCGTGTTATTTCGCGTTTTGGAGACCAGAATTGGCCGCCTAGATCGTGCGATCTAACACCATTAGACTTTTTTTTTTTTTGGGTTTTTTGTAGTCGATGGTTTAGGCGAATAAGCCGACGACGACCCAGGTCTTAAAAGAGGAAATTGGACGCTGCATTAATGAAATACCGCAGCATTTATGCAAAACGGTCATTGAAAATTTCATTAAAAGATCGCGTGTGTGTCAGTAAAGCCGCGGCGGCCATCGACGTGTTGTTCCATACATAATCTCATTCTGTCTACTTTACGATATAATAAAGTTTCACGATTTTTTTTTTAAATATCTGTGTTTTATTTAAAATTTAAATCTTGCGTTCTTGTTGGGACACCCTTTATTACTAAGCTATTGATGAATTGCGAAATATATAATGGCCGACGAACGTTGCAAACAAGATGTTACTTTTAGATTTTGAAAGAAATTAACTTTGAAAGGAAATCCCTTTGAACTTTGTGTGGTTTCAACAAGTACAACTTGTCACTTCGCCGGGCCTATTATGGCAAAACTGTAGCGAAACTTCCCAAATAAGCTGATCTCAAGGAATTCCACATTCCGTTGATCTTCTTACCTTTATCTTCCTTCTTCTTACCTGTCCGCACCCTATTTGAGGAAAGTTCACCAAATATAATAAAAAAAATTGTATAATTTAAAGGAATAGATTCGAACTATAATTGAGACAATTATTTTTAAAAGTCGGTAAAAACACTTAAAAAATATATATTAATTTAAAAAAAAAAAATTGTATGAATCAAAAGGTTATGTACGTTTCTTAATATAACAGTATTCGTCAACCACTCTGTACTTGTGAGACTAAATGTTTGATGATAGATTGGTTGTATAGTTTAGAAGCTAAATAGTTAAGTAGCCCAACTGTTGACAAGTGCTAGAAAGTGATAGTCGAACAGATACTTGAATGTTTGAATAGTTGACTTAAATAACTATACAATGGTAATTAGGTCAATGGTTAAAAAGTGGAGTGGTCGATAAGTTTAAAAATCGAGTAGTTCTATAGATGAATGATGGTTTAGTTGAATATTTAATAAAGATGATAACTTTACAATTTCCTTATCGAAGTGAGGGAATAATTGACCGCTGGATATTTTTGGGAAATCCTAAATGTTTAAAACCAACTGAATCTGCAAATCAATAAAAAATGACGATTGGGAAGCTAGCAGTAGATTTTTAAGATAGATGAGAGAGTTAAGATAACTGAATTTGTCCATTCGTCACGTCCATGAGGTTATTTATTTATTTTTGTCTGCCTAGGCATTCGTGTAGATCACTTGTTCGATTTTGTATTTCTCAATCATACTGTGAATGAATGATATGCTCACATTTGTGTTCCTATTAAATGTATGTTTTCGACTCGCTTCACTCAGTATTATTTCGACACTTTCTTTCCATTAGATCGATTTTAATTCAGGTCAATTCCTCGTACAGAAAGGTAGTAGATTTTTAAAACGAAACAATTGTAATCGATTCGATTAATCAGATAACAGTCGAGTTTTCACTACAGAACGATTTTAACTGATTCTTCTAAATATAATGATTTCGATCAACACATCCTTCAAGCAAAACAATTTCGGTCCATTCCTCTTAGCAGAGCGAATTTGCTTGATTTTGTCAAACAAAGTGATTTCCAATCAACAAGTTTTCAACATAAGAATATCGTCCGATTTTTTCTAACAAACCGAGTCCGGCTCATATTTTTTCAACGAACGATGTCGATATCGGTAGATTTTAGCTAATAACATGATTTCGTTTGATTTATCCCAAATAAACGATTTCGACCCGTTCTTCTCAACTGAATGATTTATATCGAATTTCCACAATTGAACGATAAATAATTGATTCTTGTTAATGGGCTGCTTTCGGATAATTCTTCACAATAAAAGAGATTCGATTGATTTTTCGCCAAACAACGTTGTCGATAGAATAATTTCGGCCAATTCTTCTCAGCGGAATAATTTCAATCGGAACAATTTCATTCTATTTCTCATATTCTTTTTGTAACATAGTACAGTACAAGCATGTTAAACGATTCTCCCGAAAAGAACAATATTGGTCTATTCCTTAAGAAAGAGTTTTTTTTCCAGTAATTTTTCCCCTCAAATAGATTTTGTTCGATTCTTTCAGTAGATTTTTCCCAATAGAAAAATTTCGATCGATTTTAGAGAATATAAGAATGCTAATGGTCTCTTCCGAAGTAAATCATTGAGTACTATTCTTTGCAACATAAATTTTCAGAATATTCTTCCTAACGGAGCGATTCCCGTTGATTCTTTCCAACAGAACTATTTCGGTCTATTCGTCACAACACGCAGATTTCGATCAAGTATTCCCAATCGAGTGACAGTTGCTTTTTCCACAATACGATTTTAGTAGAATCTACGGAACTGAAAGACTTTATTCTACTCCTACTGGTAAAGAATCGATTGAAATCGTGCTGTTGAGTAGAAACCACTACATTACAGCACGATTTCAATCGCTTCTTTACCAGTAGATGATTCGGTACAATCTTGTCGATTCTTACTAACAACGATTTTAGTCCACTTTCCTGAAGAAGCCACCTAAGCTTGGCAAAACCAAGCCACAAAGTGTTCCAATCGTCGATAATACCACAAATTTCTCAAGCTCCGTGAAGAACTGCAATATATAAAAGATTCGTGAGTTGATTACCAATGGAAGCGATAATAAATGTAGGATGTATAAAAGGTTTTCCCTGGAGGAGTCTGGTTTTAGATTTTTGCACGGTGTTTTAGCAGTAAAAAAGCACGAAGGTAAGTTTTAGGTCCTAACAAAGAGATGCATATATGCAGATAAATATCGCTTCAATGTGGCGGCTCAACTGCGCCGTGATTATTGCTGATAACTAGAGCCTAGGGATTACATGATGAATCTGATTTTAAAGGTTATACTCTATGATGCAGATTTTTGCGGTTAAAGCAGTTCTTTAAGAACTCGAAAGAAATATGCTTTTTAAAAGGTAGAAACTAATCACCGTTGGCCGAGTTTCGACATTTAAAACATGACCTGACATATAGCGCGTGGCGTAGTGTCGAAGCGCATTGAGTTCTATATTGCGTGTATACATTAATTAAATCATATAGTGATACGCGTTTCAGCAAAAATACTTGTCACTCCATTTGCATTACCCGCCTCAAAAATACTTAGTAGCATGCAATGACTATAACATTGAAATATGTAAATAATTTATTAGCTGATGACACAAGGTATAGACTGGCTCCAATACTAGTGGAGCTAAAGAGGATCAACTTCGACTGAAGTACGTTCATACCTGTCTGTGATGTCACATGAAATGTCAATCGAATTTACTGTTAATGCCATCTATAAAAAGTACTGAGCACTAATGCTCTGGCATTATATATGGTGTTTCTACAAAAAGTTTTTATTGTCGTTTTTAGGCAAAACTAAATGGTTTTGCCAACACTAAACAATTAGAATATCGCGTGTTTACAGAAGGCACATTTGAGTTCTGCACATATTTATTCCATCAATGTTGCATGTTTAGCCTTTTGCTATATTTTAGTTTCTATAGTAATTGCGGCTTAAATTATTTACACATTTGTCATCTTTGTATATAATTTACATTCAAGTTGTCCGTAATTTGTTGTTACACATTCAGAGAGGAATATCAAAACCACGCCATCATCATTACGCCGACTCGCTTCAATAAAAATTTCAACGTAAAATGGAAATTGACACTTTCGTATTTTGCCAATATTTATAAAGTGAAGGTAGATCTGGCGTCAGAAAAATGATTGCTTTGTGAAAGGTGATATGGAAAATGTCAGTGATGGTGGCCCCCTTTATCTCTAAACAAAAACATTTGCACATCACTTTTACTTTCTTTCTTGCCGTCCCCTTAACTTAATGGCTGATATTTTCTTTTAGCGATAATAATCGCTTATCATGTTAAGGTACTTATATATTTTACAGCGAATTGTTTATAACAAACTGTGTTGCAGGGAAGCTTCGAATGAAATTGAATCAATTTCTTCTTCCTCCGTCATGTTTGAATTTAGATCGAACGGAAGGAATACATTTCCCTCTTATCAGTAAAAAATTATAATCGAAATAGAATAAATCGATGTTTTTTTAATACTACACTTGTTCACATTGCGTAAGGTAGAAACAAATATCAATTTTACCGTTTCGTTCGAGTAAAAGCTGATAAGAGTTATTTAGTTTTTGAAAACTTATTAGTCACGTTTACCGCAAAAAGAGATAAGATGTTGGTCATGTTGAATTGCAGGTTTGGTGTTGCTCCATAAATCTAAAATTTTTGAGCTTGTTATTCTCTTGACAAAACGTTTTATAGTATTTATATATTAGAATTAATGTCTTTGGCGAAGCGAAATGTATTTTTAAAAACTTAATAATTAATTTTTTTATAAATACTAATTAGCATTAAATAGGTATGAAAATGGAATTAAAACTTTTATGACGGACAGTTTATATAAAAAGTATTTTGAAACGAATCCGGAAGAAAGAAAAATAAAGTATTTTCTGATTTGCACCAAGTTAAAGACCTGCCTTTAATTTATAAAACAAAAGGGTTTTTTATTTCCTAAATATTCTTAACTTAGCTGAATTATATTATATAGGTATGTATGTGCGTAGCTAAATTCCCGTTGTTTGCCAATAGATGGAGCCAGCTGTAAGTGCTAGTCGGTTCTGTCATAACCTAAACGTCATGAGTCAAGCTTAGGCATATGGTAAACATACCGTTTCGACACAATAGTAATTTTCCTTTTAACGTCATATTCTTTTGGTTGTGTGAATATGTATGATTATGATATGATATGATTTTGGAAATATTGAGTTTCTTCTTTCAATCGAATTAAACGGCGACTGAAGTTCATCGAGATGTTGCTTTAAGTGAAACAACATGTCGAGATTGGTTCTGTCGCTTTAAAGACGGTGAAAACGAAAGGAAGACGAAAAACCTTCGAAGACGCTGAATTGACGCCATTGCTTGATTGTGATCCGTGTCAAAAGCAGGTAAAGCTTGCTTTAATATTATGAGTTACCCGCCAAGCCTCTTGGAAATGGCTGGCATGCGTTGGGAATAATACAAAAGCTAGGCATTTGGGTTCCTTATGAGTTGAAGCCAAGGGATATTGAGCGTCGTTTTTTGCCTGCGAACACCTGCTTCAGCGACAAAAAAAGAAAGGGGTTTCTTCATCGTATTGTAACGGGTGATGAAAAATAGATTACAGCAATCCAAAGAAAAGAAAGTATGGGGCCGGTCATTTTTCTACGTCATCGCCTCGGCGAAATATTCACTCTGCGAAGGTTATACTCTGTATTTGGTGGGACCAGATCGGTGTTACTTATTACGAGCTGTTGATGAAACCAAGCGGAACCATTACTGGGGATCGGTATCGACTTCAATTAATGCGATTGAGCCGAGCTTTACGCGAGAAACGTCCACAATACGTGGAAAGGCACGAAAAAGTGACTCTTCAACATGACAGCGCTCGGCCTCACGTGGCCAAGCCCGTTAAAACCTATCTGGAAATGCTGAAATGGGAAGCTTCACCTCATCTGCCTTATTCTCCAGATATTGCGACGTCCGATTATCACTTGTTCCGTTCGTTGGCACAGGATTTGGCTGACCAGCAGTTACACTCATATGATGACATCAAGGAATGAAAAAATTCGCTAATAGCCTCAAAAGATGAGTAGTATTACCGTGACGGAATTCGAGCTTTGCCAGAAAGATGGAAAAATAGTAGCTGGCCATGGCCAATACTCTCAATGAATCTTTTAAAAGTACGTTCTTATAATAATAAACGAATATAATAAACGAATGCAACATTTTAAACTCTGTCCCAGGTGTTATCGGGAATACTGAACGGAATAATTCATTTATTTCCAAAGGCTTTTTTTTAATACAAGGTGACGCACGAATCGTGCTACGGTCAACCGTCAATGGGGACAGAATTGCGCCGAAGACGTATCCGTTACAACAACGTTTGATTCCAGCAAGATGAAGCGACTGCACACACAGCCAGGCCGGTTATGGTGGAGCTTCAACGGAAATACCCAAACATATTAATATCGAGAAACTCACCTTTCCGCTCGTCCCCAAGGTCACTTGGCCTGACTTCACTAGACTTTTTTATGCGGTTATGTCACGTAAGAGGCGTACAAAATAAAAGCAATGAATTTGACTGAATTGAAACAGTCCACTAAAACAATAATTGATGCGATCCAGCAATGAATAATTTTTTGATCAGGTCTTATATCCATATATGCGTGAATGAGCATGGAGGTCATTTACGGTCTCTGAAATTCCAGCATACGAGTACTCGTATAGTCTATTTTCACTGTTATACAAATAGACATATTTTTCCGAAATGTAATTTCTTCACGAATATGATAAGCAAAATAAAATATATTTTGCCAAAAAAGTAGCGACAATTGATCATTTAAGAACCACTTAATAGGATTTTCAAAATTCTATTTATTTATCGTCAAGCTCGAAAAATTGTCCTCTATATTGACGCGGGGTTTTAGCCCAGCCCGTTATTTAGTTTTTTTTACTTTTATCATTTCATCTCAAGCTTGGTTTTTGTGATTTTTATAACGTGTAAAAAAGTTGGGTCGAGGTCGTTAAAAAATCATGGTAGTATTGAGCGTTTTTTCTGATAATCGCTGTGTTTTGCGCTCCCAATTCTTGCCAGTAAGTTAAAGTGTAAATAAATAATATTTTTAAGACGGAATGCGACGTTTGATAGAGCAAATTTGTGAAAAGAAAACTCGTGAACAAATCTCTAGCCAAAGTTGAACAACCACTGCTCTGTTCTATCTGTTTAGATTGAAGAATTGTTGCTGAATAGTTTTGCTCCATCCACACAGCAGTCGCTGCTTTTTAATGCGCTTGAACACGTCGATGACGATATATTGCTCAAGATTCATATGATTCAAAAAAAAAAAATTGGACCAGTGTCTGGTGTAGTTGTAGTTGTATGTTTGATTGTCGTATTATATGACTTGTTTAGTCCATAATAACAACTGTTTGTCCTGTTGCAGACAATAAACTTAGATTATTTTACAGAAATTGTACACCACTTCAAAGGTTTAGTTGCGAATGTTCATACTGCGAGTGAGTAGACTCGGTGGTTTTTGAAAGAAGTGACTTTGTTTTGGCCACGTTTACAGCCTAATTCATATCTGCTTTCTTCTTTTCAATGTTAAAGAAGACTGCAATAATATCTCGCAGTTTTGTGCCATTGATGGCAGTATAATCGGCGTATGCAAGTGCCATGTAAAAAAAAAACAATATCAGATTTTCCCGTATGTGAACATACCGGGCTATCCAATTCTCGGTTTCAAACGTTAAGTTAAATAAAATACACATAAATAAAGCTATGATTTCGATGAAACGTTTATTTCATTATAATGCTTGGACCTTGCCTTTATGTACGAAATACAATGTCATTTAAATGACCGCCTCTATCTCTATCTATCGGCATCTCGGCGGTAACTTGACGAATGTTGGTTTTCAAATGCTCCAACATTTGGGGATTATCCGCGACACGATCTTTGACGTAGCCCCACAAAAGAAGTCTAACGGCGTCAAATCGCATGATTTTGGTGGCCAGTTGCGGCCAGCTCATAATCCTCAATTGCAGGCCAAAAAAAAAAAAAAAACCGGTTATCGTACGGCCATAGCGTTCTAAATTGAATTTCGGATTGATATTATTCACTAACAGAGGCGATATTTTCGGCAATGCGTACATTGCGATGATGCACAGGCCTGATCGCATCTTTAACGTCTCCAGTCTCTTCATTTCGTTATAATCTTGCAATTATGCGTGTAGCACATTACTTCTGAGTAATGCGTTGCCTTCTGAGGGTAATGTAAACATGCCATTCCTCATATCTCGTGGGCAATGGGAAAGTGATTGCTTCTCGTTTCCCACGGCGGCTGCATGGGTTATCCTTTCTATAAATGGCCTACCAGTACGCAAGAAATACAAACTTTGTTTATAGTAGACATTTTCCTACAAACTAATTACTAATATTGCCTTTTACGAACAATTTCCCACATGGTGGTCTTGCTCCAAGCTCTTTTAATCATAACTTGATTTTGCTTGCAAAAGTCGATTATATGAGAAATTCACCACGAAATTTGGGAAATTTGTTATAACGTTTCAAGCTTCGCATTTTTTTTAAATGACTGCAAATTAGTGTAAACTGTAACTATCTAAAAGCAGCGTCAGTCATTTGTTTTAATGATATCAAAGTCCTACGACAACAGGGCTGCCTTCATGGTTTATTTGTCATCACCCATTTCAAATGTTCGCATTTCATTGTGAAATGTAAAGAATAGTTTTCCTTTTCATTCTTCTTAATTACTTTTCCAAAATTGTTCTCATAATCGCCCAAACTTCGTCCTAAAGTTTTCCAAAACTTCTCGTCTTTCGATGCAATCTCTTTGTGTGCAGTCAGTCTCTATCGATGTTGTGGAGAATTTTGTTCTAGTTGTTTCCATGCCAGCAAATGTCGAGGGTTAATCATTGTGCATTTCCTCGAGAACATTTTGTGTGATTGTCGTCTGCCAGTGGAGGAAGAAAGATGCGATACACGATGCGATATGTATCTATTTATTAAAAACAATGAGAACATTGAAGAAAACGACGACGATGACTACTCTGCCAAATGTGGACAAACAGCTTGCGCCGAATTGGACGGACGCGTGATATCTAAAAGTCGAAGGTGGCACATTGGTCTATTGAGGCCGAGTCAGGCGGCTGTTGCTATATTGTCTTGTGTGTCGTTGTTGCCTCAATTGAGAGTTATTGAGATGATGTCGGTTGGCCGAAAGTGCGAACGAGCGAGCGATTGAGCATTCCCGACGTAAAGGATGTGTGCATAAATTTTGTTATTTTGAACTCTTCCCAACGAATACGTTAAGGTATTTGCATGACAGTGTGTGTATGTATAAGTGTGCATCTTGTGAAAAGGACTAAAGAGCAAAAAGGAACATTAAATAAGAGAATAACAAATTACAAGGCGTACATATAAAAGCAACAGTGTTGCCATGTAATTAATATGTTGGTCTTGCTATAATTCCATTATAGTTTCAAGCCGAACCGAAGGGGAAAATTTGTAACAAATGAAAATTAAGGAAATTGAAAATTGAAAATTGAGCCGTCCTGCATTGGTATTGCGATATAATGGTTCTAATGGTGAATTTTCAAAAAAAAAAAAATTACAATATAAACAGCGAAAAATTTTATTAAATATGTCCTTCACCATGTGAAAAAGAATGAAATGGACGGTGGCAAATTTATACAGACACCATAAGTTCGGACAGGCTAAAGGTTATGTAACCATCAATGGGTTGTGTTACACAGTGTTGTGGACGATGTGTCGACTCACCATCAGATAAGTGAAGCTCCCAAAAAACGCCGTCTTCCCATACATTACGTATCAAATTTACCAGTTCTCCAGCGAAAATTCGTACTTTTTTTTTTAATTCTGCAATGCCTACAGTTATGACAGCCCATTAAGAAAATAAGCCTTACTGATATTTATAAACTGTAACTATATGGGTTCTTTAATTAATGGATAAAAAATATTAAAAAAAAAAATACGTATATGAACAACTTTGTTTCTACTAGGCCATTTTCTCTCTAAACATATCGACACATGGCCAGAAAAGTCAGCGAGTCAAAAACGACCTCTTGTCACATACATATGTATATGTATGTGTTAGTATTTTTCAGTAACCATGCCCACAGTTAAGAAAGTTGATATAGTCCTTCCTGCTATCTGTTAATATTGGTAAGCAAGTTAAAGAAACAAGCAAAGTGGTCATTGTTACAAAGTTGGATAAGTTTTTTTTTTTTTCATTGAACCGATTTCACTCACTTGTGCCTGTAGAAATCGTTGTACAGGCTTAGACATTTTTCCAGTGGAAACTGTTATTTTTTAATAGTATATTTCTATAGCCAAGCCCACACTTACAAAGGTTCTTTAGAAGAATGTAAGAGTGTATTCCTTTTAATTAATTCCTTTTAATTGTATTCCTTTTAATTTAAAATTTTTATAGTGTAGACTTCAACCCTTACATGGGGTAAAGTTTTCCTGCTGGATCGATTTTGCCCAATTTCCATGCTTGTGCAAATTTACTCCTCGCTCAAGATGTGCGACTTCTAATGTGCTTTTAGCTGACACTCGGATGGATAATATATGAGTATTCCTAGTTTAACAAACGGACAAAATGACAAAATAAATATACCCACATTAATTCCATTTTTAACATACGGTATATTGGTTTAATACTGATCCACAAAAATTATTAACTATAGATTTAGAATAAGCTTGGTATTAGGTTTAGCCGCATCTGGTTGTCTGTCAAACATATTATTTTAGGCAGTCTACAGATCACAGTTGAGGGCCAGCAAGAATTGTAACTTTTCTGTATCGAAATTGTGCGATATCATTTCATGTCACTTTGCTTCCAAAGGTCAGAGCCAGCATACGAATGCCATTATATTTAGTACGTATGATTTGGTTGGATAAGGGATGAGCGTTATAAATGGTAGACCATATTGGATCATGCTTCAATATGTTGGGTTGCTCGGAAAGTTCTTTCGGTTAATTTGTAGTTCAGCACACGCCACTTCTCATGACGTAGAGTTCCTTCAAACACTATCATAACTTCTAGAATTTAAAAAAAACAAGTTTAAAAAAGTGGAAACAATGAGCGAAAAGCATTTGAGGCATATTATGCTGTATTATTTCCGAAAAGAAAAAGCCAGCCGAAAAACAAAGTCTTTTTATGAAGAAAACGGACCAAGTGGAAAAAAGGGGTCATAAAAGAGCTCGGATTTCTGAGCAACCTCGATATGTAGGTACTTCTTGAGTGGGAAGTTTTACCTCACCCACCGTATAGCTCCGACTATTATCTATTTCGCGGTCTGAGCAATCACTTGAAGGATTTGAATTTCCTTAACGACGAGGAAATGAATAATCGAATTGGACGCTTTTTTCAGAAAAACCACGCGAGTTTTAAGAGAGAGGAATTCAAAACCTCTCAGAGCGGTGGGAAGAAGTTATTAAAAAGGGGGAGATTATATAATAGATTAAAATAATTGTTTTCTTGTATAGGGTGGCGCATAAGTTACGTTAACGGCGACTATATTGAATGCATTCTTGTGCATTATTTGGTTTTAACTCGTGAACCAATTGCATCTTATATGGGAAAAGATGTAACATATGTAAAATTCTTTGCAAAGACCGCCTAGACACCTCTATCTGTTGAGAACGTCGCCTGGTGGAAGTTTCGGGGTTTTCCTCAATACTTGCTTGCACTCGAGAAATGACCACTTCATTTCGAACTGCACGAGATCTTCCAGCACGCGGAAGATCATAGACAGCCCCTTGTTGCCAAAAACGCTGTACCAGTCGGTAAATTGTTGGAGCGCTAGGAGCATTTCCAACATGAAGGAAATTTTGCGGACTTTCAAAGTAAAATTGAACAACTTTGGTTCTTTGTTCTGTGCTGAATCTTGCCATCATAAGTTTCCCAAGTATTATTTAGTTAATTCTGTAAAGAGAATTTTCATTGGAGCTCCGCTATAACCGGTCTGGCTATGTGTACATTTGTTCCATCTTTGCTGGTACCAAATTTTGTTGGAACGGATAAGACTTCAGCTCAGTTCTGGGTAAAAAACTCCTCCAACATCTTTAATTAGCAGCCTCCATTAAATGTTAGTGTTACATCGTAGCACGATATGTGCGCCACCGTGTGTTTAGGAAATAGAAATGAATGCTTCAACATTTTCCTCCCGGCTTCCATGAGACACATTTTTCATAAAAATTTGTTAATATTTTTCAACTAGATACCTCTTACCGAATTAGTTAAAATTACCCACCACTCCAAAGGTATAACTGCCAAAATACCTGTTTCATCGCAAACGATACGTTGATCACTGCAGAAACAACTTTTTGTGATTCCTTCCCAATAGTTGAGAAGACTGCTGTGGCATTTCGCAATTTGCGATCAATAACTTCTATGTCCCAGCTTTGATTTTTGTTGAATACGTTAACACAATTTCTTATTTCTGCATTATTATTGTTGCCGCACATATGCGGAAAAGATCGCACGATCCGAGGTTTGCCCTGAACATCTTAACAGTTTTCGCGTTTAGAAACCGAGGCGATATGTCCTATTTAGCTCAATGCTGTTGGTTTTATTCTTAAGTTATTAATTTGTACGTTTTTTAGAATGTTTCGTCTTGAATACTGCCTGTTTATTAGTTCTAATTATATTCCCTTTTCCTATTCATTATTTCGCGCAATTCGAATAATTTATTAAAATCTTATGTGGTTATTATAAATGTTCATTTACCAATTTTACTACAAATATAGAAATACTAAACTCTTTGTCTGAACTAAGTACAAATGTTCGAAGTTAACTTATCACCGATCTTTTTACAAATGTAGAAATACTTTTGAACTTAATAGGGAATTTGGATTTTCGGAGTATTTGTTTACATTTACTAAAGGTACAAAAACTTTGAAATCATTTTATATACCTTACAGGCTGTAGGAGATTCATTTTACAGAAGCCAACTTTGTTTGACTCCTGTTGGTCATCGTGGGTTACCATAAGATGCCCTCATATACTGTATTTTGAAAGTCTCCATCTTTTTCTATAAGACAATCAAAACAAGTTAATTACTGGTCTCATAACGGCCATTTGTCCCAAAAAAAAAAACAAAATTTTACAGTTTTTAATAACGATAAAAATGTTTATAGCCTATCTGAAAATTAATTTATTTTGAATACTTGCCAAAACTATTTTTGAAATGTTCTGAATCGATTACTGTCAAATTCATTGCAAATAACTTAGTGACCAAATATTTAGGCTGTGACCTGAAGCTTTAATGTAATTTAAAAATGGTGACTGTACTGACTAATGGCTGCCACCAGATTGGTAACTCTGGTAGACGGCGAGAACTTACGGAAAGAAGCATTTATGTGTCAACTTATCCGTCATATTGGCTCCTAGCAGTAAATTGTGAGAGTGTTGGGAATACCAACACAGTGAACATCCATTTGCTTAATGCTACTGCTCAAAATAGCGTCATTCTAAACATTATTTTGCATGTTAAAATTATTTCGTATCTAATACCTGAACACTTCATGATATAATTTCGGTTAAATAAAATTTAGATGGTTGGCAATTTAATACATATTTCGCCTTTCATATTTGTAAAATGGCAAGAATACTAAATCCCTAAGGTCACCGATTCTTTTTGCCATCGTCCAGGCTTTCCATATCACTTCGTTTGTCATTTTATTTCGTTTTGTATATTTTGCAGTATTTTATTTGTGTCTACCCCGCGCGTCATGCTGCCATCCAATTGAATTGAATCACATTCGCCTCATCTTTGTTTTGTTGCTGTTTCACAGTTATATCCTTTTTGTCAATTTCTCTAAGATACACACACGGAATTTTATTGGACTCTGCCGAAAGCGTAATAAGAGTAAATGTAGGAGGCGGTGATGGTTTTCCGCTGACACAGCAACTAAACTAATCAGGTCACGGTGGACAATTTTTACACCGCAAGCAGAAAGTTTACCTTTACCCCCGAAAACAAATATAACGGAAAATCCGTTCAAGTGTGAAATTATTTACATGAATATATTTGGAATATGTTATCCTTTCTGTTTTTGGTGAATTTCTGTGATTTGTTTCTTTCGTAGTCCTTTTGCAGAAGTCAACGAATCCATTGTTTTGCTGACGGAGCCTTTTCTATTTGTTCTTTTCCCACCCATTTCGGTGTGTCGGTGTTTATGTTATTGTTTGTTATGTGCGTTTGGGTATTATCCTTTTTCTATATTATCCTGTTTTGTACATGTACACATTCATTTAATCGATTCGTGTAACATTATTTTTTTAAGGGTTACTTTCTGGTCTCTCTCTCCCCTCTCTCTGTTTTTCGATGGACGTTTATGTTAAACTCTCACCTTTTGCTGCGTTCCCTTCTCGTTTTGTGTTCCTCCGTGCATCCTTTATGATTTGATTTCGCCCGATGTCCTCCCATATCCCGCTTAATTTATAAGGATATTTTTGTTGTTTTTGTTTTTTTGTTCTTGTTGTGTATTATTCTTCCTGACTTGTGCAACCTCCATTAATGGATAACAGTCCCTGGAGAGTATTATGTGATTATTTTAAAAGGTATAGTCAGCCAGTCCAACTTCTGCTACATCTATCAAAGTTTAGTTCTTTGATCCTTTTTGCTGTCAAAATTCAACCCCTTTTCCTCTTACGATTACCTTCGCTCGAGGGGCGGGAAATCCGTGCAAAAAGTCTCGTTTCTCTCTTTGTTCGTTGTTTTCACCTTTATAATGATACATTTAGGCAAGGTTTAATTAATTTTATGTCAGTTAATAATTTTTCCGTAATCTTTTGCATGGTCTTTATGTTCATCCAGGTCCCGCCGGGTAATTTGAGTTATTTGGGAAATTAGTCAACATTGCGAATGTTTGGAATTCATCGGTATCATTAGTTTGTAGACAAAAACGACATATCAGATGTAGCGTTGGAAAAAGAGATTAGTTATTGATAAATTCGTTTGCCTGGGTTTTTACTTTATGGCGTAGACGTTATTCCAAATTAAGTGAACTTTTCTAAGATGGGGTAAAATATTAGCATCAGATTTTTGGTAGTCAAGGTAAAATTTTAAATTGTCGTCGATTCGTATTCAAGCTTTATATTTTTTGATCAGAATTTCCCTTTAAATATCAAGAAACACATATTAGAATCTATTTCATTTGCCGGTAAATCTGACAAAACATCAACTGGAATATAAGAAGGTCAATAAAATATGAATTTATCATTTTCCTAATTTTTGATTCTCATTTTCTATGCCAAATTTTTGAGAAGTTTTGGTCATTTATAACCGAGACACGAAATAAATTGATGAAATTTTTTATCAATTTTGCAAATCTGTGTTTACGTCGCACTATACAACATTCCTAAATTTTGTATATTGTTCTAACGTAATAGAGTTCCGACATTAGTTTAAAGAAGGCTATAATCAAATTTAAGAAAATGGTACCCAATTGAGTAACCAATTCGATACCCATCATATGCCACGCTTTTTGCCACACTTGATAAAGTATTCCAAGCACTTTGATCGCATGCACTTCTTGTCCCATTGGTCACATCAAGATTTGGTGCGGATTTATTAATGTAAGGCTTCCAATCAAATCTAGGTTTTCTTCTTCCATAAAATTTGTTGTCGAAGGATTTTCGTAATGGATCATTTTCGGAGCTTGATACAACCAACGCAATCGCTGTACGAGTATTCTGATGCGCTTAACTTTAATGTCGACAATTCTTGTTCATGTAGCTCATGATCCGGATGACGGTGTAACTCTCCGTCAACTGAGATGGATGGGACCATCTACTTTATGGAATATTATATTCCGAAAAATTCTAAAGCTGCAATGTCAAGTCTAGATAAATGTTAGAAAAGACTGCAGTAACATCATACAGATAATATTAATGTCAGATGTGTGCAGGCAGGCGGCAGAAGTCTTCTATAAAATATGGTACTTGTTGAATTTGTTATAGCTCTTCCCTCATCGATGACTTCGGTTAGAGTCGAATGTTTTAAAGATCCTTGAAGCATTGTTTGTTTTTATATTATTGGCCCGACGAAAGTAGCTTTATAATAAAGCGTACTAAACTACGCATTCAGTAAACTACTCATCCGAGACTAGGTTCCCATTCTTACTTTTGCTAAGGGAGAGCTATTGGTTCCCACATTTTTGGCAGAATTTGTGGGTTTCACATTTATTCCCCTACCTTTATGCTTATTCACATGCTAGTTTCCTCAACTGCTCTTTCTTGCCCATAACGAAGTGATTTCATTATTTCATCTTCTCATGTAACTCTGAATGGAGATTTTCTTTCTATTTTGGATCGCTACCGAAAAATTCTAATTACCTCATATTTAGGTAAGAACATTTTACGAACCCTCCCTTTGGTGTTGATAGAAGTAAAGTAATATTAGTCGAGATCATTACCTGGTTGCAGTCATTCCTATGAGGGCGGTCCCAAAACTAGTCGACCTAATAAGAAGACACAAAACTTTTTCCAGCGATGTTCAATAGCTTCTATACCCTGTTTGTAGCAAGAACTGTCAAACTCCTTTAAATAGCCATCAACCGCAGACTCCTCCTCTTTATTGTTTGCAAATCTTTTACCACCGAGCCATTTTTTCAAGTTAGGAAATAGAAAATATTCCGAGTTAGCTAAATCTGACGAATAAGGTGCGTGACGAAGCAATTCGCAACTTTAATTCATTAATTTGGTCATCGAAATAGTGGATATTTAATATAATTTCATCAGCTAAGCGCTGCAATAAATTAGGATAATATTCGCCATTGATGGTTTTTCCTTTCTGAAGATAATCAATCAAAATAATCCCATGCGCATTCCAAAAAAAAAAAAAAACAGACGCCATGGCCTTGTCTGCAGATCGAACCGTCTTCGCCTTCTATGGACACGATTCTTCCATTCCAGTTCACTGCTTTGACTGTTCCTTTGTCGCAGGTGCGAAGTGGTGGACCCATGTCTCATTTATGGTCATAAATCGGCGCAATAGTTTGGCTTTATTGCAGTGAAAATTCATCAAACACTCTACTGAAACATCTTCATGACACTGTTTTTGCTCTATTGAAACAAGCGCGGCACCCATTTTGCGCACAGCTTTCTCATCTTCTAATCTTCGGTCAATATACGACGTATAGCACCTTTCGAAATGCCTATCATTTCAGCTAGCTCACGCTACTTCAGCCGGCGATCATCCAATACCATTTCGTGGATTTTCTTAACCGTGGCGTGGACACCTTAATTGGTCTACCACTACAGTGTTTGTCTTGTCTTAAACTCTGCTACCCAGTATTTTACAGTCGTAAACGAAAGAGCAAACTACCCCAAAGTAGAATCTAGCTCGGCTTTAAGGCTGGTTGGACTGAAACCTTTCAAATGGAAATATGAAATTACATAACGGTGACCAATTTTTTTCATGTTTAAAAATTCACTAAGATCATTTATTTTTGATGGCTCAAATAAAAATAATAAAAACAATGTAGCGCATTGTATGCGGGATTGAACCTGAGTTCATGCGAACGATAGTCACATGTATTAACCATTGCTTCACGGTCGGTCACGTCAATTCTAGTAACACTGATATATGATGGAATCCATTAAATTGCTTATAATTATAAACTATACATTTATCCCTTCTCCAGAAACAGCAGTGGCAAACATGCTAATAAAAATGGAAAAACAGTTTTTTTGTTCGCATGATATCTCGGTAATTCCAGTCAATTTTAGAAAAACTGCATACACTTTAAAAAATCTCATAACTACATTCTGCAAAGTTCGATATTAATCGCTGTCCAAGAAATAGTTTTATGATTCATTATAGGATTTTATTAAGTTTTTTGTCAGTCTCAAAGTAATAAACACACAAAAGATATATTTGTCGCGATCAACGTAATTTAATAAACAAATTAGGATTCTTCTACGACACTCGGATGTGGTGGAAAAAATAACTTTAAAATGAGCAATATTTTTCTACAAATAGTTCAAAGTATTCATTCTCCCTCTGATCGCACACAAACTTCATATTACAACAAGAGAATTCATTATTTTACATAATAATAATTTTTCGTAAAGAATTAAATTTTTTATGCTTACCTAGCAATTGATGTCGTAATAAAAATCTGTTTTTATTGCAATAATTAATTGTTCACGTGATTCTAAATGCAACATTTTAATCCAAAATAAATGTTGATTTCACACACAATCAAAACGTCAAAGTTTCTAAATAACTACAATCTATACTGCATATCGTGTTAATTAGATATCTTTCAACCACTTTTGCCTAAATCCACAACATCTAATCCACAAAATAACTAATATAATTACATTCTAATTGCCCCGGGCTATCAACATGATTGCGCCATATTTTTGATAATTTATTTAAACATTTCATTAATATCTCATGCCACAACAATTTGCGAAGGTATAAAATGTCGACGGCGGCATTGAAATCCAGCCAGCTAACTCAACCCCCTCCGTCCTTCCCGTCCACACGCACTTCCGATACTTCGAAGCTCAAAAGTGTAGACTGCGGCTGCAGACAGTGCTAAAAGTTTGTTGCTCGCAAAAATAAAAGAGTTAAAATCCAAAACAAAAATCACAGCCGCCAAACTCCTCGAATATACAATCGGCAAAGCCAACATAAACTCATTCCCCAGATTTCAGAGCAAATTCGCACAAACATTATTCAGACAGTCAGCTGGGGGGGAAACAGTGCGGATAACAACAATACAGACGACGAGCCCCCTGTGGTTTTGGCAACAAAAACAATAACACACAACAAATCCAACAACAAATATGTACCCGGTCTGGCCCATAGCGATTCCGGCCTATACACAATCGAATTATAATTAAATGCGAGAAATACAATTTTTATGAAAAGTTTTTATTAGTGATGATGGTATTGTTGTTGAGCAGATAAATTGAATTGAAGCATCACATGCCCAGCAAAATGTTTGACAGCGCAATGAGCGAGGTGGGTTTGATCGGTATCAATGGAATAAATGGAGAAAATATAAACACTTGACAAGTTTAACTGTGTAATAAGCAGTAGTCTTTGCCTTATCCGAACGGAAGATGAAGATGTAGGTAAAAACGCCTGACTAGATGGCTGGCTGAAAGATACAATATCTGCTGTAAATCTCCATGAGTCTTCTTCAGACTTTGTACAGTCTAATGTATAGCGGATTCAAAACGAAAAAAAAAAATTGTTCGATTGAAGGTCCGTGTTTGAATTACCATTTTTGTAGTAAGTTTTACCTAATTTTATGCATTCTTCGGTTATTAAACGATCCATATGCGTAAATGGCCAACTTTTCACTAAAAAAATAACACTTAAAATGATAGGTACTTAACAGCTGACAGTCTTGCTAGACCAGCGGTTTTGAAACTATTAAATGGATAGTCGTATATTTATTTTATTTTTTGCTACATCCACCGCATTTTCTGAAGTGGACGTTGCAAAAATGTGTACGTTTTTATTGGGGAAAGGCAGATTAAAAAATGCGGAAGATGTGGAAGCACGATTTATTCAAATAAATAGGGGCTGAAATACGTAAAATGCAAATCATTTGTCGGCTTAGGGTTTTTAACATAGTTGCTAATTAAGTCAAAACTTATCCATCGGTTTTTCTCACATTTGTTTTTTTTTATTTAAAAAATATTGGTTCCTATTAATATGGTACTAAACTGCGAATCCTTTTGCCCTTTAGGGTTCTTATAAAAAATTTTGTAAACATTTTTGGATTGAATTTTTTTCCCCCAAATTTTTGCATTGAGAAATTTCAGCATTTCATTTAAATCTTGTTTCGAATTGAAGAGCATTGATAAATTTGCTAATCAAGAACTATAAATCTTTGAATACAATTAACTTGAAATTTTTTTAAAACAACCGCGTATAGAAATTGAAAAAAAAAAAATAACATAGAACTTTAAACTTTGATAGTTTTCATGTCTAGTGGTCTCAATTATAGTAATAGGTGGTACCTATTAAATCACAGAAAATGTTTTCATTTATTACATATTGCATTCGTATGGCGTATTTTTGATTGCATGATCATTCTTGGTCGATTGCAATTTAATGTACTCGTATAATTTTACATTTTTCCACCTATCGTGTATTTTACATTTAGCGAGACCTCACTGTACTTAATTTAGTATATCAGCACTCAAATTTCCTGAAGCATTACTTTAGATGCAACATCTGTGATACTCTCACCTTAACATGGAGCGCAAACCCCAACCATCATCGCCTTAAACAAAGCATTAAGTTAGGTGTAGTTCATATCAATCCCTTCATTTTATTCCATTGCAGATCAACCACATCTGTTTGCAATCAAATTGTAAAGTTCTTATCGC
The DNA here is from genome assembly GCA_019455685.1 of Philornis downsi. NCBI lineage: Eukaryota > Metazoa > Arthropoda > Insecta > Diptera > Muscidae > Philornis > Philornis downsi. Next base: position 728,085 of record JAHXMU010000140.1, on the reverse strand, counting down.
GCAATGAAATTTGCATATTTAAAGGAAAAAAAAAACAAAATTAATAAATGAACTTTTGTTACTATGAAATTTTAACGTAATTTTTACATTCCTTCCCTGTTATTTTTACCTATAGCGAACTGCATTTGTTGCTATTGTGCTTTATGTAGCAAGTGGACTATAATAATTTTTGTTTGAATAAACCATATAAATCCCTGAAGTAGTAGTAGTAGGATACACATATTTTCCACAGTATAAAGTCAAAAATAAAAAAAGAAGCACACGCTGTCTGTGGATGCTGCTTTTGATGCGCTGTTGAACAGACCGTAGAATGCCGCAGAAATTCCACGAGGCCGTTCATATTTCAATATATGAATGCGAAATCCTGCTCTTTCTACTCCTGGATGAATTCTTCTTTCATTTTTGTTCGCTTGTCGAACCTTATTTCTGTTCATAGAACCTTAGATGCACAATCGCATTTCCCGGTACTGTTGAATGGTTGGTTTTACTGGTTGTATTATTACCATATTTACCGCCCATGGTGGCACAAGTGTTGTAAGCATAGGTACTCGTTGCCACTCCACTCGTTCCCTGGGTACATACGACACCATCATAGCGTTTGAGTACTGATGCTGAGTAGAACAGAGATCTTGTGCTCGGCCTCATGATGATGGTTCAGTGACTGCAGCATTCTATGGTTGCTGCTGTTTACGGCTTTGGCTGAACTCTACGTACTTAATTTCATTTTCATCGTTATCATCAACTTGACATTTTTGCTGTTGTTGTTGTTGCATCATAGTTACGACAGTTGTTCAGCCGTATAACTGTGCATAACTTTATTTCGTAATATGCCTCCTCTATATCAAATGGTCTGCAGCGTGGGCATTTCAGATGGGCGCTACAGTTCAAGAGGAATTCATATCAGTTATGGCTTCTGGTTGGTTGAGCGAAAAGATACAACAAAAAGAATGAAAATGGAAGGACATCTTGAAATTGATTTTACTTTCTTTACTACATGGCCAAACAAGTAATTGCTGTGCATTGATGATGCACTAAGAATATAGTACGAAAGTGGCCGTATAACTTTTGGGATATGCAGGTACCGGCTTAGATATATCAAACCTGGCATATGCATAGCGAAGTCCACTTTTTGCGTTTTTACAGAGACTTAAAAAATTTAACTCTGCAAAGAAATAGGATTAAATGGAGAAAATTTTTGTTCGCTGATTTTTTATGATTTTCGACGTGTACGTATTATATTAACAACAGCATATTAATAATTCAACTCGTTTTGCTTTTAATTATCGAATAGAACATAAAAACATTAAAACAATCCTAAAAAACAGTGCCATTTTTCAAAAATGGAATTTAGTCTTTGTAGCGGCAAGTTTTTTTTCCTACTAAACCTTTTTGTCCCAATTGTCACACTCACATAGAACATTCCGTGAAAGAAACATTATAGGAGTTAATCAACAAAACGGAAAATATTTGTAATTCATTACAATTTTTTGTATTGCCTTCAAAACCCGATTATCAAACAGTTTTCATAGACAAAGATTTCAGTTCTCACCGCGAATTTTGTTTTATGATTTCTATCGAAAGGAAACTGGTACCTCAAAGTAATAACTTGAGCTTTGGAACGAGAGTTAGCAGCGGTGATATCAGGCGAATGCGATGGTTGGTCGATGATATTTATTCAGCTTTTGGTCAAAAATTCATCCACAATGATGGCCTTATGAGCAAATTCCATGAGTTTTCTTTCCACTAATCGGGCCTTTTTTGAGAAATTTGCTCTCCCAAACGTCGCTTGTTGTGATCTTTATTTACCGTCTGAATTTTCGGCAAGATTTTCGAGTGAAAAATGGTCAACATTACCTTGACTTGACTTGACGATTTGACGTGTTTTGTTTCAGTTTCGGCTTAGTTGGAAGGCGCCATTCCGAAACTTGTTGATTGATTTGATTGTCGGAGCGGAACACTTTAACATGTCTTTGCAATTTAGTACGCAATTGAGTTTTTGCATAAGATTCAGATCTTTCGGATCATACACAAAGTATCGTGCTAAATGGTATCTATCCGACCAGGGCTAGGCAAATCTTTCACCACATTTCGATACGCACATTTCGAATGCACTGTACCACTCATATACAAATGTTCTTGAAAAAGTTGATTCACTGTAATATTTTCATTGATTCGGCATACGAAATTCCTTACACGTATAAAATTTGAGACAAATTCGTTGTTCAAGATTTTTTTCTAAAGGGTATCTTAACAAGAACACAAGATTTAAATTTTAAATAAAACACAAATATTTAAAAAAAATCGTGAAATTTTATTATTTTGTAAAGTAGACAGAATGAGGTTATGTATGGAACAACACATCGGGCAGATGACCGCCGCGGCTTTGCTGGCACACATGCGATATTTTAATGAAATTTTCAATGACCGTTTTGCATAAATGCTGCGGTATTTCATTAATGCAGCGTCCAATTTCCTCTTTTAAGACTTGAGTCGTCGTCGGCTTATTCGCGTAAACCATCGACTTCAAAAAACCCCAAAGAAAAAAGTCTAATGGTGTTAAATCGCACTATCGAGACGGCCAATTCTGGTCTCCAAAACACGACCGGGAAATGACTGATGCATCATTTGAATTGTTTCTCTGGTTGTATGACATGTGGCGCCCTCTAGTTGAAACCACATGCCCTCCACATTCATTTCTTCAATTCTAGGCACGAAAAAACTGGTTATCATTTCACGGTACCGAAAACCATTGACTGTTTGCGCTTGACATGTCTCATTTTCATAAAAAAAGGTCCAATGATTCCTCCAGCCCAAAATCCATACCACACAGTGACACGTTGAGGATGCATTTGTTTCTCGTGAATCACTCGAGGATTTTCCCTACCCCAAATGCGACAATTCTGCCTATTGATGAAGCCACCAAGATGGAAATGGGCCTCGTCACTTAAGATGATTTTATCGGCAAAATTAGCATTTTCATGTTGTCTCTCCAATACCCAATTAACGAACTCCCTTCGCTGTCCATGGTCAGCTGGCTTCAGTTCCTAAGTCAATTCAACTTTGTATGCATGAAGATGCAAATCTTTCGTCAAAATTCGCTGCATAATGGATTCGGAGACACCAATTTGCAGAGCTCGGTGTCGAATTGAGGTGGATGGAGTTTGAGGGACATCATAACGTGCAGCTGCAACATTTTCGGTCGATCGACCTGCTCGAAGGCGCGTTGTTGTCTTTACATCACTAACAGACCAAGTTTTGGCAAATTTATCCATTAATCTCTTTACAGTTGACTATTTTGGGGCATTATTGTGACATCAAATTGATCGCAATTTGCGAACTGTAGCCGCAAAACTTTCACCATTTTGGTAAAACAATTTCACAATGAGAATGCGTTGTTCATTCGTGTAGCGCTACATTTTTACTAACCTCGTACCTTCTACTAGCACACAATAACAATCATTCAAATGTCAAACAATGACACTTCGAATAGCGCCAAATTTAAATCTTGCGTTCTTGTTGGGACACCCTTTATTAGTAAAATCGTACAATACACTTGAGATGAACTAACAAAATCGAGCATTGAATAACAGATCGCTCTCAAACTCTGCGGTACCAATTAAGTTGGATTTTCAAATTGTTAATTCTGGGTACTTTTTGACAGGATATATATTTTTGTTTTTTTTTTTTTGTGTTTTTCTACAATCAAGTTCGCAGTTAGTGCGGTTATGGTTAGCATGCGTGATTATGGTTTGTGATATCGCAGGCTTAATCCCTAATACAGCCGTCTTTCATTATTTGAAGGGCGGCCATCTCGATGTAATCGACTAATTGTTGAGTCTTGCAAATGCTTCTTAAATTGTAACCTTTAAAATCGTTGTTAAACTGTAGGTCTCATTGGGTGAGTCTAAAAATAGTATGCGTGGAAGTCAGAATTTATGTGAGAAGCTTTCCCATATTTTATGCATGCGATGCAAAGTAATTTGTTTTTTACATGTAGCTTTTAATTGTTGAATAAATGGCACAATTGTTGAGTAAATAAGAAAACGAAAGTAAAATTCCCAGTTTTCCCAAGGTGAAACCAATCTATGAATGAGTAAGTTTCTCCCACAGGACCGATTTGGCCTACTTATGGTACTTGCGGTAGATAAGTGAGCATGTTAGATATTCCATTTTATTATACCTATATATTATATTGGAATTTCAAAACTGCCAGCCGGGTAAGCCGGTAAAAATAGTTCAAATTTACTACAAAAGTGGTTATTCAAACGTCAGCTTTCAATCGAACTAAATCAATCTTCAGCGATGAAACTTATTTTTCACTCGATGGTTACATCAACATGCAAAATTGTTGCAAAAGGGACTCGGAGGATCCAGAAGTGATTGTGGAAAGGCCACTGTATCTGGAAAAAGTGACTGTTTGTTGCGCATTATGGTCTGGAGGTGTCACTGGGCGCCCTATTTTTTCGAAAATGACGCAGGAGAACACTCAAAAAAATTCTATGCTGCAAACAATCCAGAGGCTGCACGGTATTTCGTACAATGCCCAAGTATTATAATGAAATAAAATTTTCATCCAAATCGTAGCTTTATGTCTGTTTCATTTAACTTTACTTTTGAAAACGAAAAATGGATAACCCTGTATCAGGAAATTTTCGAACAAATTTGGTTTTTTAATTTTTGTTTTATTTCTAAGAAACTGGTTTAAATTGTTATAAAAATAAAAAACACAAACTTCATATTTTTATTTGTTCAACAAAGCTTTGAGAATAACTTGGCTATTCCCCAAAAAACTTGGTTTGAGATGTGTAATATAAAAACTTTTTTCAAATTGGCGGCAAAGATTTTTCTAACCGTTTTTTATTCTAAAAATAATGCTCTATTGTATTAAAGAGAGTGACAATATTTAATTTTTGTCTACAATATCTTGTATCTTTGACATATTTTCTAATCTCCACCAAATAACCTTTCCATCGTATCCATTTTAAGTACCTGTAATTAGACTTCGTATTAAAGATGTATATTTTTTGATTGCATATTCTACTAAAAAGAATTTAAAAAAATTAGGTAAATGGCAAGAACATGAAATTAATTTTTGCCATTTATTTTTTTGTTATTTCATTATTATTTTTTTTACTATGTGACACCGCCAAAACCGCAAACGACTTTGTGGTTTCAAAAATCGAGTAGAATTAGGGTGATTATTTAGAAATCGGTATTTGTCCATGTTTGTGAGACACAGTGAGGCAGTTTAGTGTGTACGAATGAATGTGAATTGATTAAAAGTTCTTAAACATGTCAGCAAAACCTTTGATTCACGGAATTCATGGATGCAACAAACTTCGGTTATAACTAAATAAAATATCCGTCTGATCCTTTGCAATACGTTATGACGGCGGTACTTGAGTAAATACAGATTTTTCTTACTTAATTTACAGATTTTTCTTATTCATTCTTCGGGCTCCTACAGTTTTTATCTCGTCAGATCCTGCTATTTATTCGACATTCGATAGCTACAGGTCATCTTTACTTGTTTTCATTCATCTATTTCGCTTTAATGTCATCCCCTTTATCTCAGCCCTTCCATCTTACTGCTTTTCTCATTTCAGAGTTTGAGTTATTACTGCTTTTGCGATTTCGTTAAAGTTCATTAAAAATTCATATATTAAATATTTATTCAAGTGCCATTGATTCCGTTTTGGATCAAATGGGTATTTTTAATACATGGTATTTATATATCGTTGTATTACCTGCTGTGTTTTTTCTGTATTATGCGAGTATTTATTCAATGCTGTTGTTGCCTGCCGGTGTATTTTATGCTGGTTGACTTGGCTCGGGCTATAAGCACTGTTCTCTATGGTTCTAGACAACTCGTGAATTCTTGATAAAACTCTTGTTGTCTTGCATCTGCTTTGCTTTTGTCGATTTGATGAAATTGTTTGCTTTCGTTTCTCACCACATCGGCAGTAAGAATTTCCAATAACATTCACTTTTCGCTTCCTTCGGCCTTCTCTTCAGCTAAACGACTTTGGTTGGAATACAGGGATACAGGGTGACAGCAATTGAGGTAGAAATTGGCAACGATACCAAAAATTCAGTGCTGGGAAGCAGTATTGACGTTTTCTTGCTCCAGTAAATAAAAAACAAATTCCCTTGCATCAATCGTTCTAAGTAGTTATCGAACAATTTTTCCTTGAACTATTTATTGTTTGATTTTTGTCTCCATATCGTGTGCACACCCTGTTTCATCGTCATTTTTGCTTTTACCCCTTAAGTAAATTCAATGCATTGCATCGACAACAACGACGTCAGACTGTGTTAGCACAAGAGTATTACCAACAAATTGATTTTGGTTTTCTAAATAGATAGAATCCGTCCGCTTCGCCCTCTAATGGTCTTCATTGTAGCTTTGAAGTCTTTATTGAGCTGTCGTTGTTAGTGACAGGATAATAATTGATTTTGTCAAGATACGAGATACTTCGCCCACCGCCGGACGATGATGATGTGTAAATGATAGTTTATTTTAAAAATTGTATTTGATTTTCATTTCTATGTTATGTTTCTTTACAAAGAATTAAATCTAATTGCTTTAATTTTGTTTATTTTCTCTTTCCAGGTAAATAATGTCTACATTTTCTATAAAGCCAAAGAGAAGAGTAAGTTTGTCAGTTTAGAAATTATTTTAATTTTAAATTCCAATGGAATGGAATGGACAACCAGCTGTATGTATGAAGTCTTTTTAGAAAGTTTATAATTAAACATTTGAAAATTGTTGATAGCTTTCTTCCATCAATTCAACTAATTCTTATTTAGTGTGTAGTAGAAGATTATTCTGTTGAATTGTAAACAGAGAAATGTGTGCATATGAATTAATAGGATTACAATCTTAAAAATCTATTTGCAGGGTGGCGCACCAATTGTGCTACAATCAATAATTTAAATAACTTTTTTTTAATAAACATATTTCATTTAGTTTTTTTATAGTACAGAAAATTAAATTTTATTTTATATAACTAATTCATTTTGAAGATGATGGACCATAAATTACCTCCATGCGACATCTGATCAGAAAATTATTAATTGCGAACTGAAAGACCGCAATGGAGTGGTTCAATTCAGTCACATTCCTTGGTTTCGTTTTGTACACCTCTTGCTTGACATAACTCCATAAAAAAGTCTGGTGCAGTTAGGTCAGTGGAAAATGGATTTTCTGAATATTGATTTTTTTTTGGGAATTTTCGTTGGAATGCAATTGCTCCATTTTGGTGGAACCAAATGCTGTTGAAACAGATACATCTTCAGCGCAGTTCTGGGTAACAAAAACTCCCTCAACATCTTTAAATAGCGGTCCCCATTGGTCTCCCTTTTGTATTTGTAGCATGATTCGTGCGCCACTCTGTATTATCAGCCTATGCTTATCTATATGGCTGCTCCGTATGGGCTACCAGAAAAAATAAAGAAAAATATTCCTTGCATTCCATGAATGAGATATGGGAAAGCTTTTCACATTCAGTGAGCGTAAACGCATTCTATGTTTGAGCTTCCTAACAGGCATCTACTACTATTTAATGACTATTCCAAACACCAGTTTGGGAAACTTTTACTAAACTTGTCGATTATTCGGACTGTTCGCCTGTATGTCGGGATAACTGCTTTAAGATCCAAGGAAGATAAATAGGCGTACCAGTGTTTTAACTTAGAATCATATGCACGATAATCGCGTGTACTCAACGACATGATATAGCTCATTGCATCCAATTCGTATCTTAAACTAGATTGCAGTCGTTTACTTAACGACATGCTGTTATAAAGGGTGTCCCATCAAGAACGCAAAATTTAAATTTATCGCCATTCAAAGTGTCATTGTTTGACATTTGAACGATTGTTATTGTTTGCTAGTAGAAGGTACGAGATTAGTAAAAATGGAGCGCTATACGAATGAACAACGGATTCTCATTGTGAAATTGTTTTACCAAAATGGTGAAAGATTTGCGGCTACAGTTCGCAAATCGCGATCAATTTTGGGTCACAATAATGCTCCAAAAGTTATTAATGGATAAATTTGCCAAAACTGGGTCTATTAGTGATGTAAAGTCAATAACGCGCCTTCGACCAGGTCGATCGACCGAAAATGTCGCAGCAGTACGTGATGAAGTCGCTCAAACTCCATCTACCACAATTCGACACCGAGCTAGCAACAAAGTTCAATTGGCGCAGGAACTGAAGCCAGCTGACCATGGACAGCGAAAGGAGTTCGTTAATTGGGTATTGGAGAGACAACATGAAAATGCTGATTTTGCCAATAAAATCATCTTCAATGACAAGGCCCATTTCCATCTTGATGGCTTCGTAAATCGGAAGAATTGTCGCATTTAGGGTGAGAAAAATCCTCGAGTGATTCACGAGAAGCAAATGCATCCTCAACATGTCACTGTGTGGTGTGGATTTTGGGCTGGAGGAATCGTTGGGCCTTTTTTTATGAAAATGAGGCATGTCAAGCGCAAACAGTCAATGGTGTTTGGTATCGTGAAATGATAAACAGTTTTTTCGTGCCTAGAATTGAAGAAATGAATGTAGAGGGCATGTGGTTTCAACAAGACGGCGCCACATGTCACACAGCCAGAGAAACAATTCAATTCTTCTTGGGACACCCTTTAGAAACATTCAGTAAATCGTTAAGAATTAGTTATTAGCCACGTAGTTGGTCGATACGTTATGTTTTAATTTAGATATTCTTGTTATGTGCACCGTTTTCGTAATTCTGATTATATGATCGGAACGGAGGAGCCAATTTTAATGTACTCTTACTTTTTCCAGTTGCTAATGTTGAAATGTCTCAAATGTGCTGGAAACCAGGTTTCGCCTTATTCAAAAAATTACTTCATTCGCAAATCAGAGTTATTTCGGTCAAGAAAATAAAAAAAAACGGTTAAACCGGGTTTCTTCTAATAAGAACTGAACTGTTTGAATTTTTTCTATGTAAAGTTATATAAATTTTACGGATTAACGAGGGAATTCTAAATTTCAATAAAAGCAGACCAATAGACTGGAAGTGATGCACAAAGCCGTATATTAGAGTGTGCTAGCAAAATTCCTTTCTTAGAACGATGCACATTAAGCAGTTAATTATGGGAATGTTACATTTTTTTGTATTACGAGAATGGTTTTCCCATTTACTATAATATTTACTAAAATGGAAATTAGTATAGAAATCTTTACTACAAGCGTTTTGGTTTTACGCTCTAATTTTCTTATTTGTCACACTACGTTTTAACGATACTTTGGAAATTTGGTGTTTCCTGCGAAGATTAGTGCGTATTATCTACGCTGAAGTCTTTTTATTGTGGAAAACTTTTCATGCTGGTGCATTTAGTCCATTCGTTCACCATGAGTCGGGGAATGTAATCGCTGCCTTTTAATGCACTTAGCCACGTCAATGTATTTATTCAGGTCTTGATCTGTACGATATTTTTCGGAGCATTCCTTCTTTTCGTACGCTCCGCTCAGAACTGTTACATCCGCTTGTTCCACAATCCAGAATTCTGCGCTGTTCAAGAGGATGGGTAGAACAAGCGTGTAATACAGCTGAATTTTTGTTTGCCGAGAGGAGTGTTTGTAATACAGTTTGTAAGCAACAGTCTTCGCATAATTTTCACGGTGACATTATATATTTTAATGATGGCAGAGCTAAAATAGATAAACAGACACAAATAACCTAGTTTTTTTTCTGCCAAACCCCTGTCATTGACAACTTTCAAATTCTTGAGATCGTCGGAGTAACACCACGCAGCAACCGACTAATAATTCCTTATTATCAGTGTACGCAAGGAACATATGGATTGTATTAAACGAGCTTTTCAAAAAAACTTAAGCTCTAAAGACAGTCGTCCAGTCTTAAGTCTGGTTTGAAATGGTTCAGACATATTTTTGGTTGTCTGTGTTGTTATATTGTAGTACTATAATGACATAAGTTTAAAAGACGTATAAGCAGAGGTATTAAATGCCGCTAATGGTTCAAACAACATTTGCTACATCGGACTATCGAAAGTGGATGACAAATGTGTGACAACTTTCAAATTCTTGAGGAGGTCGGAGTAACATCACGCAGCAACCGACTAATAATTCCTTATCATCAGTGCACGCAACGAACATATGGATTGTATTAAATGATTTTTATTGATACCGGCCGTGTATATTGCAGCTTTTCAAAAAAAACCTAAACTCTAAAGACAGTCGTCCAGTTTTAAGTCTGGTTTCAAATGTTTCAGACATATTGGGCAGGGGTATTAAACTCCCCTAACGGTTCAAATAACATTTGCTACATCGGACTGTCGAAAGTGGATGACAGATGTGTGTTTGGGATTTGTAAGTCTCCTTCTGTCTTCCTCTTTTCACCATATAGTTACTCTTTATAGCCTTCTTTACAACGGGCTAAAACGTTCTTATATATATATATATATATCTTCTAAGACTGGTCTGAGCGCGGGTTTTCGTAGCTAAGAATGATTTTTGCTGCTGGAAAAGTAAAACTGCAGTCGTATTATGTGAATAATGAATGACAATACTTCGCGACGAAAGTTCCTTTACAATGAACTCTATGAACGTTCCTGAGGAGGACGACAGTGACACCATTCTCAGGACCTTCCTGGGGTCATACAAACATGTCCAAATAAAAATGAAAACGGACATTGTAACTTAAATTAATTTCATGACCACGGCGTTTTATGGCAGCCATTTGTGCTAAACTCTTGTAGTTTTATAACGAATGAGTTCCATCATGGTTTGCCAGCGATAAAATCACACATCACCATTCTTTTGTTTAGTTTTGTTACTGCTGACTGCCCAAACAGTCCACCAACAGACCGGCCAATCTTTTGGTCCTGCTGACCGCGTAATGTGATTTAGTTCATTTTTATTATGCGCCACAACAGAGATGATTTGAAAATCCCAGTACCCAACAACAATAGTTTTATTATGTAAAGTTTACAGTTGTTGTACTGTTTAGGCTATATTTTGTTTTGTTGGGAAGTAGTAAAATAATAGTTTGTTGCTCGGTCACTGGGTTAATGACACAAAAAGTTCAGTGATATGAAAAATTTCCTAGTTCCCCAAACGGACAAAAGGACGGCCTCTGGTTACACGTTTGCCAGTGCAGACGAAAGGAGGGTTGGTACATTTTTGGGACTTCACTTGCTCGCATAACACCAAAACATATTGAAGTTTTTATCACACCCACAAATAGTTTCTGAAGGCCTTTTTGGGGTTTTTTATTGTTGTAATGGGGCGAAAGTATTCTGTATTCATTTCTATGTCAAAGCAAAAAGTTTCTCATTCTGTTTCAACACCGACGGACAAAAGGCACTAACTACTAAACAGCAGTCAGCCGGCAAGCCAGCCGAAACAGAGAGACAGGTTCACAATGTTTCATTTGTATGCACAAAACAATTTTATTAAAAAGTTTCTGTTTCCTCAAAGGACCCCAAAGCGTTGTGCGTTGCTGTAGCCTGAAATAAAATATAAGTCCTACTAAATTATTCAAAAGTGCCGAAATGGAAAGAGCTGCAGTTGAGTTCGGTATAAGGAGCCTCATAGATAGTGCAATGATTTGTAAGGTTTAAGATTTTTAGAATTAAAAGAGATAAGAACTGACTAATTGATTCATAGATCCATAGAACTTCATTAATTTATTTATTTACAAATTTATCGATCTATCTATTTTATTTAGTTAATTGATTATGGATTTATTCTTGAGTTGAATCGTTGTTTTGCCGATTCATTGACTCTCCGACTGATCCAGTAATTCTTTTATTTATTTTTCCCTGACTCATTGGCTCGTTGAACCATTTCTTCTTTGCTGAATAGCCCAGTAAAGCGATTCTTTGGATAACTTATTAATTTGTTGATTCACTGGTTCGTTAGTTTATTGATCCATGAAACTTTTATGAATTTATTAAATTTAATTTAAACTTCTTATGAATTTTATAAATTTTATGAATTTTACAAGTTGTATGAATTGTATACATTGTCTTAATTTCATGACTGTTGTGAATTTTATGGGCCTTTAGAATTTTATGTATTTTCTAATTTTTATTATATTTATAAATTTCTGAATTTTATAAAATGTGAGATGTGAATTTTTTATATTTCTATAATTTTATGAATTTTCGAAATTTGAATTTATGAAATTTTCGAATTTTATAAAATTTAAAAATTTTATGAATTTTGTGAATTGTGAGATGTGAATTTTTTATATTTTTATAATTTTATGAATTTTCGAAATTTGAATTCATGAAATTTTCGAATTTTATGAAATTACGAATTTTATAAATTTTATGAATTTTCCAATTTTATTCATTTTTTTTAAATATTATGAATTTTAAGAATTTCGTGAATTGTATTAATTCGGTGATTTTTTTTACATAATTTTGTACATTTAAGAATAAATTTAATGAATTTTATGAAATTTATAAATTTTGTGAATGTTAATCATTCTAAGAATTACATTTTTTTTATGAATTTTGTGAATTTTATGAATTTTTTAAATTCCATGAATTTTATGAATTTTTTGAGCTTCATAAATTTCATGAGTTTTACGAATTTCATAAATTTTACAAATTTAATGAATTTTATAAATTTCATAAATGACTGAATGAATTATGAATTTTATACATTTTAATAATTTTAAGAATTTTATGAAGTTTGTGAATTTTATAAATTTTGTAAGTTTTTTAAATTCTACGAATTTTATGAATTTCTTTTATGAATTGTACGAGTTTTATGAGTTTTACGAATTTTATGAGTTTTACAAACTTTATGAGTTTTACGAGTTATATGAGTTTTACGAATATTATGAGTTTTACGAATTTTATGAGTTTTACGAATTTTATAAATTTTAAACATTTTATAGATTTCATGAATTTTATAAATTTTATTGATTTTTATGGATTTGATGAATTTTATTAATTTTATGAATTTTACAGATTTTATGAATTTCGTGAACTCTGTGATTTTCATCAATTCAATTTCATGAATTTTAAGAATTTGTCACATTCTATGAATCTATAAAATTTTCCAGCTAATCATGCCAAATAGCCCCCCTATTTGGAAAACCACGAAAGGGTCAATAGTTTTCTTTTATCGTTTCATTGCTCTGCTGTAAAACCGGAAGTTGTAAATTATGGCAAAGTTAAATGACCAGGAAACACATATTTACAAGTTCACAGAGAACGACCAACAACTCCAAACAGAGGTATCCTTACGCTTCGACACCCCCACCATTTTCCCCCCCTATGCATGAATGTTTTGAAAGCCACTTCTGGGAATTACGGGGGGAACAAACGGAACAAAGCTGAAGCACAATTCAGAGACCAAGATGAAGGAAACTTCAACCCAATTTTACAGAAATTGATAAAAGAGGTCATTACAGAGGGGGATGAAAGAAGGCAAAAACTATCTGACCGGGGTCGGTTGCGATCATAAAAAGAGGAATTTATGCACAAGTTATAGGGAGGTACTACAATACAACGAGGAATCATATGTTAAAAGTAGAAAGTGAAATTTATATGTTTTTCCCCCCAACATTTTTATTGGAATATGCTAAAATGAGATAACACGATATCGCACGCATTCACACCAACAGACAGACAAACTCTTTAGCAAAAAGTGAGAAATGAACTGTTAAACAATCTTTACTTTCTTTTCTGGAAGTTGTTTATTGTCAGACATGACTTAACACAAAAGAATCTGGGTCAAGTTACAAATTTTCGTGAATTTTTTATTTGTAATTTTTACACGTTCCTTTCCTTGTAGTTGTTTCAGTTTCTGAATTTTGGTAAAAAAAAAATGATCACATTAACCAAAATCTGTTTGGATTAATTTTCGGTTGACTGATTTTTGTTGATGATTAACCGGTTTTTTGAGATTTTCTGTTGTTATGTGGCAAATGTAGAAGGAAATGAAGTGATAAATTGAAAGTGAACGTGTTTGTGGCTCTAAATGAAGCACGAAATGCATATTTATTAATTCATCGCTTTGATTTTTGTTGGGATCTCAAATTCGTCAAAATATCCTTTCCACGGCTGATCGAAATTGCAGTAATTTACTTTTGTTTCTATTCATATGCTGTCGTCATGATAATCACACAGAAACGTCCTCTGAAGCTGGCAAACTAAGTAAGAAACTTCCTTCCAACTTTTAATCAAGCTCAGCGGTTAAAAAGTCAGTTAATTGATTATAGATACGTTTATATATGTATTTGTAAAATGGATCTCCTGAAGCTTTTAAAGTCAACGATGGTAATTTCTTGAATAAATGCGCAGAAAGTACTCTTTACTAGTATTTCGACGTAATTAGGAATGACACAGCGTTCAGACAAGCCCTGATGCAATGATGAATGTCGCATTACGTATGAAGAAAAGAATGCAACACTTCAGCCAATTGTAAATGGATGCTCTTAGTAAGGATTTGATAAGAGTGGGAGAGCGAGGATGTAAAAAGTGTAGGGATGGGGACTAACACCGAAAATTTGAGGTCTATAGTATAGAGTATAGAGCTCCCCTCGTCTAAGAACAGCGACGTAAGTCTGGTGAAAGTTATACAATAAGGAAAGTATTAAAAAAATTGTCTTGTATTCCATAAACTTACACCCATTCTAGTGTTAGACTGACTCAACCTACAGTTTAATGACGATTTCGAACGTCAGAGTTTGAGAAATATTTACCAAACTTGTCGATTACTCGATCACTCGGAAGCATGCGGCAGTGACATCGCCACCCCTCCAACATAGGTAGGTGATTGAACCTGCGATCATGTAAACGAAAGTCACGGCTACGGTCGGTCACGGCAGTGATCACTTCTATGAATTCCTATACCTAAATAGCGGCACAATCACCTAATTTATTAATGACGGCATAGGTTGCCCGGCGTCAAGATAGAATGAGAACTGCGAATGCTGACGGTCCATCAATGGAGCTATGTAAGACCAATGACATAGAGCTAATAACGAGCAAATCCTAGCTTCTAAATTGCATTTGGTTTAATGAATACATTCCCTTTGATTGGAATCTAACTATATTATTCGTGTATTCAAACATGTGTAACAACTACGCGGTATCAATCTTTTACCCATTCGCTATAAAGTTCAGCCTGGTATGATATGTAAGAGACTATTCTATTCTACCTATCTGGAGCTTATCAGTGGGGCTTTGGTGGTTGTAAATCAGGTTATTTTAGATTACAACAAATTCCGGAGAAGACCTAACACCCAAACTGATCATATCGTACAAATTTTTCGTCGACTAAAAAGTTACCACTGACATTCTGACGCAGCAAAACCTATATAAAACCATGGACGAGTTTAGTATTCCTGCGAAGTTTGTCATATTTGACAGCGATCAACATGAAGCCTTAAGTAAGGAAACTATACGAGCGCCAGTCAGTAATATGATCTTTTCAACATACTTTTGGAGATGATTATAAGAAAAGCTGCAGCAAATAAAAGCCATGAAGTACTTATGTATGATATGTTACTGCAAACTCCTCAAGCATTAAGAAGGAGTATGCGAAAGTGGGTCTGGCGGTCAACGAAGACAACACCAAGTTATTTCTTTCGACGAATGAAGTGTGTGTTCGTTTGAGATGATACGTGAAAGTTGACAATTATAATTTTGGAGTGGTGGAATATTGCTTGCAAACATATGCTATTATGGGCTCACTAAGCTATTTAATGACTAAACCCTCTTCCATAAATGGAAATCCCACTGTATCAGACATTAGTTCTTCTTGTCTTTCTATGTAGTGCGAAATCCTCAGTCATGGGGCTTCGTCAAACCCATCAAAGTGTACCGGTTGCGTTGGCTTGGTCATGTTGTGATACTGAATCAAAACGTTCCGACAAGTAAAGTTTTCGACGATCACATTCATGAAAGACACATGGATCACATACTTTACGGAGTTTATCGGAAACTGCTGGAAACTTTTCGTAAGCTCGTTCTTAGGACTTGCGGAATAGAACATTACTTACACAGTTAATGTCTGGTGCATTTGGATTTTTGCTCGTCGTGACGGATTTATTCTTAAAAACTTTTTATAGTCAGCAATAACAACTTTTTGCAATTAGAGATTTTCTTCTAATTATCTGACTTATGTTACTCATTTTCTATGAGCGAAGACAACATTTTTGATGATTTATCATAAATTCCATGAAGAATTATTGGGATAGATCCAAAAAAAACTTGTATACGCAATTAATAAAGGGTGATTTTTTAATCGTAGTCTTTTTAAAAATCGAATAAAACACTCAAATTTGCATCACATATTAAAATTTTTTATTTGAATCGATAAAATAGTCTTTGCCATTTAATTTTTAAAGATAATTTCATGTAAATGTTGTCTGCGGCTCCGTCTCAAAATGTCCATTCGGAAGGTCCAATTTTTCGTCAATTTTTCGAGCATTTCTGCCTGTATTCCACGAATAACGCCTGTTATGTTATCCTGCAAGGCTTCAATAGTGTTCGGCTTGTCCACATAGACTAAAGACGACATAACTCCGCAAGAAGTAATCAAGAGGATTTAAAACCGCAATATCTTAGGAGCCAACTCACAGGGCTAAATCGAGAGATAAGCTGCTCACCAAATTCATCCCTCAACATATCCTTTGTTTCACGAGCAGTGTGTCATGTTGCACCGTCCTGATGAAACCACATGTGAACCAAGTTCAACTCAGCCAATTGGGGCAAAAAAAAATCGCGTATCATGGCTCGATATCGTTCATCATTGGCGATAACGTTCCTTCCACGAGGAATGAGGAAAATTGGACCGATGATGCCACCAGCCCATAAACCACACCAGACTGTCGTTTTTTCGGGATGCATCGGTAATTCATGTATGGCTTCATGTGGCTGTTCATCACTCCAGATGCGGCAGTTTTGCTTGTGTACGTATCCGTTCAGCAAGGAATGAGCCTCAATTTTGAACGCAATTTTTCGATAAAACAGCGGATTTTCATTGAGCTTTTGTAAGGCCCATTTACCAAAATTTAGACGTTGTGGTAGGTCATTAGGTCATTCGGCTTTAATTGTTACGTGAGTTGAATTTTACTGGCTTTCAAGCCCAAATCGACGTGTAAAATTTGCAGTTAAGACATGCCCAATCGCTGAGAACGGCGACGAATTGACATTTCAAGATCGTCATTAACACTGGTCGCTACGGCTGCAATATTTTCATCGGTGCGCACACTCTATGCATGCGAGTCGATGGTTTTATGTCCAATAAAGTAAATTTTATGCGAAATTTGGAGATAACAGCACGAATTGTTGATTCAGCAGGTCGATTATGACGACCATAAAATAGACGTATCAAACGATGCACATTTGTCACAGGGCACGAATTTTGATAATAAATTTCAACGATTTGCAATCGTTACTTGTTTGTTAGTCTTTCCATGATGAAATGGCAGAGTATACTGTACACTTTTCACTTTGACAGATGACGTTTGGACGCTATTACCAACCTGTGCTGCCAAACTGAAAAACTTAAATCTTAAAAAATCATCCTATATATCTTTTCGCGGCCAAATGACAATAAATTTCTCACAAATATTTTTCGACATTCCAAAATCAAATCTATTTTGCTTTCAATAATTCAACTGAACAGGTTTTCCCATTTTATTACTTTTCATACAGTACAAACACCAAAGTCCATTCAATCTTTTGTTCTTCTTACTGACAAATGTTTGAAGGTTATTTTGTTTAAATTTTATTGTCTTCCACTCCTTACTATGTGTGATTTCCTTTTTCAAAAAGGGAAAATATTAAATGCTACAATTTACGTAATTTTATATACCATTTAAAGAAACGCCATTTTTCTCACCCTTTCTTCTATACAATTCATCGTCCATGACAATAACTGTTCCTTTTCGCATGCATGTACGTTCAGTAAGGAGTATTACATAATTGGCAGCGTTGTTTGCTGGTGGTTAATTCACATGGGAAGTTTGAATTTTTTAAGTTATATTAAATCACCCCTGAAATGTTTAACAAATAACATTATTGCACGCACATTTTTTTTAGTTTTGGGTTAACATAATGGAATAATTTTGTTATTAAAGCCTGAAAATATGGCCACCGAGGCTACTTGTGGGCCAAAATGCCATCGAAATTAATTTATAGTAAACTGTTTAGGGGAGCGGACATTCGCCAGTAATAACTGTGACTTTTTATAAATTTTCGAAACGTGATTATATTATATCATAAATATTAAATTTTACTAATGTTTCCTATGGTTGAAAGGTTTTCGTACCATTTGAAGAATTTGATGCGAGAATCTGTGGATCTCTTAATCAAACATTAGATATCTGCGGAACTGAAGTGAATTGAGAATGCTCTAGTCAGATTACTACGCTCAATATATATTACATTGCAGCTACCGACATTGCTTTTAGAAATAATAGTGGCCCGAAAATCGTAAAGTATCCGCTGTAAATTTAAAAAAAAAGTCGACGACAATATCAAAAATGTCGACGTGCGAACATGTGTTTGCATTTTCGCACACATGATAGTAACCGAGCCAAAACGCAATGAAATATTGAAATGAACA
The DNA here is from genome assembly GCA_019455685.1 of Philornis downsi. NCBI lineage: Eukaryota > Metazoa > Arthropoda > Insecta > Diptera > Muscidae > Philornis > Philornis downsi. Next base: position 709,494 of record JAHXMU010000140.1, on the reverse strand, counting down.
CAATGAAAAATGTGAAAGTCACTCTGAGTCACACTAATTTCGAGGCTAAACTTTAATATTAAACTGAATATAAGCACTTATTTCAAGATTACAAAATATCTTAAATTATTAGTGTTGCCTCATATTTAATAAATTTAGAACAAGGGCTGCCAAAATTTAACTAAACTGATTTGTTTTTTATGTTCATTAAGATTGATCATTAGATTTGTGAAAATATATTTAAGATGTCCCTGAGCCGGAAATAGTACTGCAATCCGAAATTTATTCTTGTAATAATATAGCGTTAAAGTTTTAGTTTTAAAATTAGTTAGGATCACAACGAATCATTCCATTATGCCTCAAGAATTTTATTTTATTTTATTTTAAAATATATTCTTCCAAATTTTTTAGTTCTATAAATTTTATAGATTTCATAAGTTTTATACATATTTTGAATATTATAAATATTACGAATTTCATAAATTCATGAAGATAAGATACATTTTATGTGTTCTATAATGTTGACTGTTTTGGACTGAGACGTTTCAAATGTAAATATTGAGTTACATAACGGTGGCCAATTTTTTCCAAATTCGCTTAAGACTTAGCTAATTTTGTTTAAATTTTCGTTGGGAAATTGGACATCACCGATTTTTAGGACTCGTCGTATAAAGAACTATAGCAGTGATACAGTGGAATGTGCTCAAATATATAGACACTCAACAAACAAGGATGCTCAAAATTGTAAATTTAGTTAATATATTGTGTCAACTCGTTAGGACATTTTACTGACACCTAATTATTGTTTGTTGAATTTTTTGTACTCTTTGTTTAATATGTCTTGCTAAATGTTTAGATACCCCTAAAGAAGGTTGACGGAGTCAATCGAGATATTGGGAAATGTTAAATAAAACAACCAGAAATAATACCAACATCTTTATTTTTCAATTCAATTCTATAACCTCGAGCCGAAAAATATTATACTTATTTTATGGATTTTTTTATAAGTTTTGAAAACTACTAATTTTATAATTTTTTAACGTTTATAAAGTTATCAATTTCTTAAATTTTATAAATATATTTTTTTAATACATAAATTGAATTTTATGAATTTTGTAAATTTCAAAAATCTTATTTTTTTTTTTAAATTATTTTATGAATTTGAAGACTTTTACGAATTTTATGAATATTATGAATTTTATGGATTTTAAGAATTTTATACACTATATGAACTTCATGAAGTTTAAATGAATTTTCATGAACTTTGTGAATGAATTAATTTTATAAATTTTACGAATTTTATGAATATTATGAATATTATTAATTTTATAAATGTTATGGATTGTATGAATGGTATGAATTTGGAATATTTTGAATTTTATACATTTTATGATTATGAATTTTATGAATATTGTAAATTTTACGAATTTTATGCATTTTATAAATTTTATGAACCTTATGGATATTCTTATGAACCGTGAGTGTCATGAAGTTTAATTGAATTTTCATGAACCTTGTGAATTTTATAAATATTACGAATTTTATGAATATTATAAATTTGATAAATTTTAAAAATTTTATGAATTTTACGAATATTATAAATCTTGCAAATTTTATAAATTTTATGAACTTTATGAACTTTATCAATTTTATGAATTTTATGAACTTGAGTTTCATAAAGTTTAAATGGATTTTCATGAGCTTGTGAATTTTTTGAATTTTATGAATATTATGGATTTTATGAATATTATGGATTTTGTAAATATTATGGATTTTATGAATATTATGAATTTTATAAATTTTACGAATTTTATGAACTTTATATAGTTTATGTTTTTGAATTCTATGAAGTTTAAATGGATTTATATAAATTTTGAGAATTTTTTAAATTTTATGAATTGCATACAATTTATGCGTTCTATGGATTTTTTGAATTTCACACGTATTATGAATTTTATGTATACTATTTATTTTATAAATATTACAAATTTTATGAATATTATGAATTTTAAGAATATTATGAATTTTATAAATTTTATGAACTTGAGTTTCATGAAGTTTAAACGGATTTTTATGAGCTTTGTGAAATTTTATAAATATTTTTTTTTCTTAATACATATTGTAATACATATAGTATTTTATGAATTTTATAAATTTCAAAAAATTAAATTTTTTTTTAATTATTTTATAAATTTTACGAATTTCACAAATTTTACGAATTTTATAAATTTTATGAACTTTATGAATATTTTTAATTTTATAAATTTTACGAAATTTACTAATTTTATAAACTTCTTTGGGTGTCATGAAGTTTAAATGGATTTTTATGGGCTTTGCGAATTTTTGGAATTTTGTGAATATTATGAATTTTATGAATATTTTGAATTTTACGAATATTATAAATTTTTTAAATTTTACAAATTTTATAAATTATACAAATTTTATAAATTTTACAAATTTTATAAATTTTACAAATTTTATAAATTTTACAAATTTTATAAGTTTTAAAAATTTTATAAATTTTACAAATTTTATAAATTTTACGAATTTTATAAATTTTACAAAGTTTATGAATTTTATGAGCTTTTTCACTTTCATGAAGTTCAAATGGGTTTTTATGAATTATGTGTTTTTTTTTTTTAATTTCATGAATTGTATACAATTTATGCGTTCTATAGATTTTATAAATTCAACGAATTTTATTAGTTTTATAAGCTTTGTACATGCATTTTATAAAGTTTTCAAATTTTATGAGTTTTATAAGTCCCGTGAACTTTATGAATTTGTGGAATTTTGTGACTATGAAATTTGTACCGGTTAACTTAAATGTATATGTTCATTGTACGAGTGTAGTTACGTACAAGTAAGAAACAAATAATTGTAAAATCATAATTGCATTTCATCAAATGAACCTAATATCTTATTATCCATCGTTTACGGCATGTAAAGCAAATACGAATTTTTCTTTACTTTTTCAGGTATGTACTCTTGAATAAGGTAATTTATTTTCATTAAGAATTTATAACCATAGCTGCTGTAACTCAACCTCTTCGAACATAATTTTTCAATTTATTATATCAAATATCATGTCGGTTCTTTCTATCCATTATGCCTGCGAGAACTCCTATTCCACATGCTCACATGGCAACGAAACACATCCCAAATATGTTGTCTTACACATGTCCTTTAGCCTTGTGCAATTAAAAATTTTCGTTAAGAGGATTTTTGTCTACGGGATCTTGTCTTGTCATATGTGCGTCGCTAAACATGCTTCTCTTGTTCATTTGAAAGTTCTTATCGTTGGTATCTTTGTCTCGTAAATTTTAATTGAATTTCTAATTTGAGTTACCTTAGGAATTTGCTTTTATCATGAGGTTTTTATGTTTCGAGTTCTCTTGTCAATTATTATTTTTAGGCTACATTATTTTTTTCCGTGAAAAACATTTCCTTTGGCAAATATTATTTGCAAAACGCAGTGCCGCATTCTGTTTTGTTGTAAGCGATTAGATTAACACCATAACAACATAAAAATAGCTTACAATATGTTGGCACAGCAACAGTTTTACGGCATGTAAAGCAAATACGAAATATCCGTACATTTCCGTCATGAATAATCCAGCAGCTTGGTTACGGAACATAGAAGGATTTTAAGTGCGGCGCAATAGAAATTTTTTCGACATTTCCCCAGAACTGGCAAAGAAACCTTTGGACTGGCCGGGATGATGGTTTGGAAATCGTGCCATGAAATTTTAAATAACTTTGTGTCCTAAACTCCACCGAGAGGGTATGATAGACGGTTCTTAAAACAAATTACCTTTTGGATATGCTTGAACAGCATCAGCAACGGCAACATCGACAATGATAACAGAAGCGACATCTCAGGCATTCACATCCTTCCTGTACATCCCACCTAACTTGGGCCAAAACACATGACAGGCTATTCCTCCATGTAAACGTAAAAACACAACAAAAACAGCAATAACCGCATTTTAAAATTGTGTACGAGGGTGACGTGTAAGTGGTGGTATTATTGTTCTCAGAGAACAAGAGAAAAAATGAAACGCTTCCAGTATTTATTTATTTATTTCATTTTATTTATTTTATATTTATTTATTTTATTTATTTATTATATTTACAAAATGTTCAATCAGTTTTTTCATATAACTCATAGACCATCGGCCGGCCCTGACATGATGGTTCGTACATACGACTACTTTGCATATGACTGTGGATTCGACCGCCGACACAACCATCTATTTATTATCTGTTATCCATTATTTTTACCAGACATTGACGACTTTATTTACTTGTAACTTTTACATAGTAACTTGTTGCCTTTTTGAATGTAATTCCTTTATGCCTCTCCCATAGAAACTCTCGACGCAACTAGCAAAAAACTGAGGCATTCGCTTTTCACAAACTTCTTTTGAGGCGAATTTTTCACTAGCAAAATCATTCGCGATCGATGTGTGTGGCCTGGAGTTATCCTAATGGAACGCAATTCCTCTCCTATTTTCCAAAGCGATTGCTTCCTTCAGACGGTCTAATTGCTAACAACACTGGTCCGAATTAAGAGCTCCTCCGTAGGATCCTTCGATTCCTTGCCAATTCCACCAAACGCACAGCAAAACAGCCGTGTTCAAGTAGTTCCAAACGATTTTTTGTGAAATGTTTAGCTCCTGGGCAATCGAAATAGAGCTTATGTGACGATTAATTGATAATTTTTCATTATTCCATCGACATTTTCGATAATTGCCCTCTTAGGGTGTGATGCATCTTTGACATCAAATCTGAACGGAATCGACAAGACCAAAAATTGGGTGTGATTGACTGTTACAGTAACAGGGCTATAAATACTATTCACATTTTCAGCCAATTGACATCCGTTTTCGCCTTTATCGAACATAAACTGTAAAAGTTGGACTATTTTCTATTTGCCGGTGTTCAGCTTTGACGACTGCGCAAACAATACTGGGCCCAGCAAACACGAAACTGTCTGGACAGTTTTTTGAGCACGAAATCATTCTAACGCCACCTAGCGTAAACCAATTGCACTTATAAAATACGAGATTTACGATTACTAAAACCATTTATTGGAAAAATAATAGATTTCTTTTTGCTACTCCTTAGAGAAAGCGTGCAAACTTTTTTAGCACAAGAAGCTCTAGCATAATTTATTCATGGAATGTAAGAAAATTTGTTAGCCATTTTAAAACAATTTCCTTGGAAGTTAACTATAAAAAAGGTGTAACAAATACCACCTTCCTCCAGCATAACTTTTAGTTGCGAAGGATATTTAAATTACGTTTGCCGGCATTATAGAAAAATACTAAAACGGTCTTTAGTAATTTATCTTTCCATTGCATACTCACCTCATAGAGAGCCCATCAACATCCTACCTTTCCCCCCATAAATAGCAGTATTAAAATGAAAAATCTTTTTGATTACTTTTCAAGCGAAAACAATAAGAACGAATCTTCTTACCTAACCAACTAACGAAAAAAGTTGTTAAATGTGAAAAATACGTCAGAATGCCTGGAGAGCGGGAAGACGGTATATAAGGGGTGACATCCATTTGGCCACGGCAGAGTTGCTGGCTGGCTGACTTAGATGTTTAGCTAAACACGAAACGACTGCTGAAACACAATACAACATTTCACGTTGTTTTTTCCTTTTTTTGTTATTGTTGTTGTTGGTGTTGCCATAAGTCAGTAAGTACTTGGTCCCGGGGTCCACAACATACAACTCAAGAGCAACAACATGAAAGAATAACAAAAGCATTCTCATAAATATGAAGTTAAGCTTTAGGGCATAAAATAGTAATAAAAACTGCAGAGTACGTAGAGCTTCATACGAAAGATACTAGAGCAGGGTTGTGAAAGTCATGGACGCGATGCCAGTTAGGAACAATTTCAATTGAATTAATATTGTAATAATTTTGAATAACGTCAGTAATTTTAAATAAATTTAGAATAATTTGGAATAGTTTGATTAGTTGTATAATTTCAATTTCAGTGTATTTTCAATATTACATATATTTTCAGTATTATGGATATTTTAAATATATTCCTTCAACATTTTCATATTTTCAATATTGTTTATTACTTTAATCTAAGGATTGAAGTTATATCAGGGTGGCGCAACAATTGTGCTACAATTGTTTTTATCAACGTATTTCCTTTTTTTATAGAAAGTTTTTGCTGGAACCAAATGCCGTTGAAACGGATACGGCTTCGGCGTAGTTCTGGGTCAAAAAAGAAATCCTTCAACATCTTTAAGTAACGATCACCATTGGTCCCCATTTTGTGTTTGTAGCACGATTCGTGCACTACCCTGTTTCATTTCATATGGAGATGTGTGACAGCCAGAAGGTAGCGTTTAAGGTACCAAGTACCTTTCATGACCCTTTAATTCGATTCAGATATATTCGTCTGCTTGGGGGCTTGCTGGCTTCTTAAAACTTGTCATAGCTCAATATTTGTATCAAATCGTATACTGCTTTGTATGTAGGTTATAAAACAGTTCCTTCCGGTGCATCCCACACAAGTTGACCGATTTGCCGAATTTTAAATGTTGCCTTATTACTCCTAATTCATAGCCTGACTTTGTCCATTGTAGTGGTTTATAAGGTTTTGCAAAATTTTGAACGTTCGTTCGTTCATTATATATTTTTAGTCGCATATCTTTTATTCAATCATCTAACACAGTAACGCAGACGTTTGTCCATTATAAACTTAGTTCTGAGAATAAAAATGGGACGATATTGACACACCTCTTTTGTTACCTCCTATATGTATAAACCCCTATCAAGATCTCTCCAATACAGGGTTGCCCATATTCGACGGACCCATCTGGCAACGGCATAACTTTTGACAGAGATGCCAGATCGCTTAATGACATACCGCGTTTGAAGCGTCAGTCCAAGCCGATTTTTACCATGGAATAATACACGCCACGCGAGCGCTCTGAAATAGTTGAAATTTACATTCAACAGAAGAAGTCAATTGTGAAAACTCAACGTCCTTTTAAAATATTAAAAAATGTGAGAGGTGCGCCTTCTAAGAACACCATTAAGCGTTTATACGAAAAATTTTCGACTGGTGAGGCTCTTTCTAATCCGAAGAGGCCAAATAAAAGTCGACCAAGGCGATCGGCCGAGAATATCGCTGCCGTACGAGCCAGTGTTGAGAGGTCCCCAAGAACATCCCAAAAACGCCGTTCTCAGCAGTTGGGCATGGCTCGGTCCACTTTACAACGGATTATTCGCGTTGATTTGCATTTGTTCCCGTACAAAATTCAATTGACGCAAAGATTGTTGCCTGCGGACAAGCCTCGTCGATTGGAATGGGCCCAACGAGTCATCGAAATGGCCGATGATGACGAGCAATTTTGGAACAAAATTATCATGTCCGATGAAGCCCATTTCACATTGAATGGGACCGTAAATAAGCAAAATTGCCGTATTTACGCCACTGAAAATCCTCAGGAGATTCAAGAATTGCCTCTTCATGACGAAAAAGTCACAGTTTGGCGCGGCGTTAGTGCGAAAACAGTCATTGGGCCGTTTTTCTTCCAAAACGAAAATGGCCATGCTGTTACCATCAACCAGGAGCGTTATCGCGACATGATGACCAATTTTGTGATGCCAATTATTCGTCGAAAGCGTATGAGGCAGTTCTGGTTTCAACAAGACGGCGCTCCACCGCACACAAGTCGCATAACAATCGATTTTCTGAAGAATTTGTTTCCGGGCCGTTTGATGTCGAAAAGTGGTGATTTGGACTGGCCACCGCGTTCGCCCGATTTGACGCCCGCTGACTTCTTCTGGTGGGGACATTTGAAGTCAAAGGTTTACGTTAACAAGCCAAGGACCGTAGAAGAGCTCAAGGACAACATTCGTGAAGAAATAGCCGCTATTCCGGCCGAAATGTTGGCGAAAACGATGGAAAATGCTGCAAAAAGGGCACAATACGCCATCAACGTCAGAGGCGGCCATTTGAGAGATATCATATTCAAAAATTGATGTAAACAAATCTACTTGGAACAAATTAAATGAATTAGATTGCCAACCGCCAAATTTTTATTTTTTTCTTTGATTTTTTTTTTTTTAAACATGGGTCCGTCGAATATGGGCAACCCTGTACCTCCCATATAGGTTACGTAATGTAATCCACATATTCCAAGATTCATATATTTTATTTAATTACAATAAATTCATTACAATCTAGCACTCATAAAGCGTTAAGTAAACTTAATTCTGCGACTGAAAACGGACTGTATTATTGCTACGATTCTTAGAGCACCACATATATAAATTTTGCTCTTTTTACTGTGTTTAAATTCAGAGCAATTTTGAGTAAAAACTGAATCATTTACCAAGCCCCAGCTGATTCACCAAGCACTTTTGCGCCAACGCATAAGGACGATGGATCAAGATATATATCAGTGCTCCTGGCCGGAATTTCTGTACTGAATCATATTTTCAATATCATATTTTCAGTATATTTTTTTTAATATATTTTCAATATTAAATTCCGCATCTTCTTCTACTAAGCTTGCTCCATTGCCTTTACAACTTGTAAGATATAAGAATTTGGTCCTATTCTATTCAATTTTTTACCGGAAAAAAGTTGTCGACTCTAGTAATCTCTTGGTATTACAAATGATAGCAATTAGGATGAATTAATAAACTCTTGATATTACAAATGATAACAAAGAGAATGAATTTTAATTTTTTTAATTTTAAAAACAAAGACAAAAGTAAATGTTTCAGAAGTTTTTGTTTCTGTTGATGATTCAATGCTTGCCGATTTTGTGATTTTTTTTTCGAGCAGTGCGATAGACCAATAAAAAATTGTTTAAAATTGACATATCCCGTATGTGGCCAACTCTCTGATCCTAAATGTAAAATAAATTTGTCAACGAATTCATATCACTGTATATCCACTCTTCACGTCCAGTATATCATGTACCGCCATTGACAGGATTCTCACAGAGCTCGAATTTTGATAATTAAAGTCAATTACTTGTAAGCGTTGTAATGAACAGGTAATATTAGAAAAGTGCATTGAACTTTGTAAAAGAAATTAGGGTGTGAATATATAATCTGGAATACATATATTAATTATAATCACCTCCATCAAAGATTACACAATAAGCCCATGATTCTCTAAGATTACGATGCTTCTTTTACAAAAGGACTGTTGAATCCTCTGGAAGCATATTTCAGCTTCTGTAATGACCATCCTATTGAGCTATGTAAATCTCTGGATGCCAGATCTGGAGAATATGGTGTAAGAGATGACAATTTAAACTAAATTTAATGCAATTTTGTCATTTTAACCGCCAACTTGTAAGACGCACTTTTCCGTTGTGCATATTTCTATTTCAAGGAGATTATCGATGAGTGGAAAACTTAGTGTATCTCAAAATACGGGAGCCACAATCTGTTCTACCGACGGTGTCATTTTTGGACATTTTGAATTATCAAGCATGTCATTCCTTCTATTCAACCTACTGCCGATCCGATTCAGGGCTATAATAGTGGGCCCCTGTTTTGTCCATTGTCACATACCAAAAAAAAGAACAAAAAATCCATTCTATTGTGTTTAAACAAAAAACGTTTATTGTATTAAATTTGCTTCAAATCTGCTTTATTTTTGAATTTTTTTTAGTTTTTAGTGCAATCACTTCTTCTGAATGCCTACTACGCTCTGGTGGATGAGTGCAGGTATGATTTGTTTAAAATCATCAAACCGTCGATGAGTGTCTGTTTTCGACGAAGAAGGGTTACCAGAATGTTTTTCAAATCATTGCTGAGTTTGAACGGTTCGTTCTTTCCTATCAAAAATCAATGTTTAATCAACACAAGAAATTCCCTTTTCCATTGTAAAAGACAGAAGTAGTGTTACTTAAAACAACATAACCCAAACACACAACCGAAATTAATTGCTATTTCGGTAGCCGTCATTTGAAGTTTGTCACCTTCTAAAAATAAAACCGATTTTTGTTGGAGGAGACATCTATATGCTAGCTTCGGAACTTATGTGTGAAATTTGGTAAAAGGCTTTGAAGAGATCCACATATATTACCTATATATCAATACAAGCGCCAAGATTGAAACTATAGATGGTATATAGCGAGGTATCTATCAATCAATTTCCTACTGTGTGTAAATTTGCAAAATTTTCTTTGTTTTAATATCAGAAAAAAACAACAAAGAAGGAGAAAAAAAAATTCTGATTATGTTTAAAAACGTTCTTATTGCGGTACATGCTTTTATATTTCAATATTTGCAATAATTTTGGAATTTGCAAAAAATTTGCGCTAATATCAAAATGAATTCCCTTCAGGGATTAATTCCTAGAACAGTTTTGGATGCTTCAGGCACTTTCCATAGTATCGCGAGCAGTGCACCGTCTTATCGCCACATAGTAGGACATGCCAGAAAGTTTTCTTCTCATTCGTAACCTAATATTGTTTTTAATTAATGAATAAATGGTAAAAATTTTAAAAAATCGTCAAAGCTCTAGTTCAAAGTTTAACATCATTGTACGAATAGCGAAATTATTGAAAAAGGACGGTTATTCTTAAATTAACTTAAATTATACAACAATCAAGAACGGACGTTATAATAATTTCCATAAATTTTATATTTCCAAAATTCGCAATGTTTCCATTGTAAAAAATACTCAATGTAAAAAATACTCACTGCAGTGGAAGCGTGATGTAATGAACGACTGAATATTCGTTTAACAATTTATTATCGGGCTAAAATTTACTTTAATATATTCATAATTTTATGTCACATAATCGTATCTTTTAAAAATTGTTAAATTTGTTTTGAAATCTTATTTGCTGCTATTGAGAAACGATGCTTTAAAGTAATGAAATTAATTCAAAATTAAATTGTTTGATGGTTTCGGTCGGTATATCGTAGCTTTCAATGTATTCTTAATATTATCAATATTTTAATTATTTTCAATATTTGTAATATTTAACATATTCGCATCAGTATTTTTAATTCAACAGTATTGGGACGTGACCATTTAAAAAACCCATTTGAAGCGATTACTAAAATTCTTTTTGTAACTAGTTTGACAACAGTACGCCTGTAGGGGTCTGTGCTCAAAGCGGCATCTATCAATTTTAAAAACATATCAAATTTTAAAAAAATTGTGTTTTTCGATATTGCGACTTTTAGCGCAGATAATAACATCGAATTTATCCATTCTCGGCGAAGAACAATCTTTAAAAAGTTTATTCTTTGGCTTCCATATAAAAAAATATAGAAAAATGTGAATAATGAAGTTGGGAAATTTTTGTTGTAAAAAACGCTGTGTTCTCCGAACTTTAGAAGAGGAACCCGAGTCTTGGTGAAACGTCCAATAGTTTCTACCAAATTGTTTCCGTGTCTAAGGTTATAAAGCATCGTTTCGAATCTTTTCATGGTAGATTTGTCGATTTATCTTTATGACCTGTTCTGTAAAAACGAGTGGTGAGCGTCCTATGATAGATACCTCGGCCTAAGTAAGTCATCACATAATTTTGTTAATACTATTATTTTTTCTTAAAATAATATGGAAAAACGCTCCTGCGAAATTCTTCCAATTCTACCACTAATTTTCCGATTTGGATGGAGTTTGTTATATTTATTTTATGATTTTCCAATTTTATTTTGTATTGTAAAAAACCCCTAAAATAATTCAACTCAACGTCAAAAACATTGAAGACAAAATCAGAGTCAATTCAAAGCAACGTCGTCGCCAAATTTTCTTACAGAATACAAAAAATATGTTTACAGTCATCGATAGATTTCAATATCGACAATGTGAATACCGAGTAACAACCGACGGTAAAAAAACGATGTCGTATTGTATTGACAGCACCAAATACATAAAGAATGAGTCAATTATTTCTTCATTTTTGATAAGTCCAATATGGAGGAGATTAGCAAGCGAAATGTTCTTTTTTTTTAGACGTGCTCTTAGAAGTTCCAACTCGATTTTTCTTATTTATATTAGCATACCTCTTGCACTGAAACGGATATTATGTAATACATATAGGTTTAAATCGTTCGATTTTATCACCACGAGCAGCAGGACGGATCAAAATGAAAGTCTACGATGGACTAAAATAGTACATTTTTTAAATATTAGGTGCTCAACTAAGTTCCCGCTGCTTGCCAATAGATGGCCAAACTCAGGTATATGGTAAACATACTGCCTCGACACAATAGTGATTTTCTTTTGACATCATATTCTTTTGGTTTTGTGAATATGTATGATTCGGTGCCAAATAATCGTCATATGCGGGAATTCTTCATTTTCTTCTTTCAATCGAAGAAAATGCCAGCTGAAGCTCATCGAGAGCTTCAAAACATTTGTGGAGATGCTGCTTTAAGTGAAACAACGTGTTGAAATTAGTTCCGTCACTTAAACGACGGTAATTTTGATGTTGACAACCGTTCGCGTGAAGGAAGGCGAAAAACCTTCGAATACACTGAATTGACGGCATTGCTTGATCCGGGGAATCCGTGTTAAACGCAGGTAAAGCTTGCCTCAGTATTGAGAGTTACCCACCTAGCCATTTCCAAGGGATTTAATGTGTTGGGAATGATGAATAACTACTTCAGCGACAAAAAGAAGGGGTCCAAAGAAAAGGTCCAAAGAAAATAAAGTTAAGGGTGCCTCCCCGGTCATGCATCTGCGCCGTCGTCTCGTCCAAAAATTCACGCTGGGAAGATTATGCTCTGTATTTGGTGGAACCAGGTCTGTGTTATTTATTACGAGCTGTTGAAACCAAGCGAAACCAGCACTGGGGATCCGTATCGACTTCTATTAATGCGCTTGAGCCGAGCTCTGCGCGAGAAACGCCCACAATACGCGGGGAGACACGAAAAAGGGTTCTTCAGCACTCACGTAGCCAAGCCCGTTGAAACCTACCTGGAATCGCTGAAATGGGAGTTCTTACCCCATCCGCCATATTCTCCAGATATTGCGCCGTCCGATTATCACTTGTTCCATTCGATGGCACACTGTCTCGCTGACCAGCAGTTCCACTCATATGATGGCATCAAGGAATGGCTAGTTTTACTGTGACGGAATTCGTGCTTTGCCAGAAAGATGGGGAAAAATGTTAGCTAGCAATGGGCAATAATTTTATGAATCATTTGTTAACATGTTTTCATAATAAAGTTACATTTTTATAAAAAAAAAAAAAAAAACCAGCGAGAACTTAATTGCGCACCTAATATAACAAATCTTATGTATATAAAACTATGCACCTTTTTTATCTTCTATTCGTAATATCCTAATGTTGCGGCCCTTTGAGCATTTACAAGAAAATTTGCCCTATTTCCTTGACAGTAGCTCGTCTAAAAAATAGTGCATATTGTTAGATCACAGGTCCTTGAGAGTAGCTCCCGTTTCTGTCATAGAAATGGTGCGTATTGTTAGATCACAACTGGTTTCACACTAAGGCTTAAGTTTTACCAGGGTTTTTCCAAGGGTTTTGCGGTCGTTGGCACAGTTTATCTTTGATCCTTGATCCTTTTTCCTCTTGCCATTTCCTTCTCGGTCTATCGACATCTTTCAATTTTGCTACATTTTTATTAGTTCTAAAAGTGTTAAATACTTTAAAAATACTTTACAATTTCCAAAATGTTGGATTGTTTTACTTTGTGGCTGAGATTGGCTACCTCCGACATTGCACGCTGAATCATTTTTCCACACTCAGTCAAGGTAAAGAGGAACAAAATTGCTAACAACAACAATGGCGCTGGCAACAACTCTTCGAAAACAATTTCAAG
>JAHXMU010000140.1:674639-695695 GCA_019455685.1 Philornis downsi | reverse complement strand
ACTTGCTCAGTCCTCATATATATCTACAATAGCATAAGATATGTATATCTTTCACATGACATACCTTCATACTCGTCTTCGACTCACTTACCTGCCATAAAAGTACCGTAAACTTAATAATACCTAATACGAATTGGATGGAATTCAAGCCTTACGTAGAACCACCATCATTTCACACAACACATGATGCATCTAAATAAATCTTCTCTAAATCAACCTAATAGAAATTGACATTAACCGACAACACACAAAATACCAATGGGGGCCACCCGGAACAAGTGGAAGAAAGATTTTGCTGAATCTTCTTGGCCACGGAAGCGAGGAAAGGGAATGTATAAGCGGATGAAAACAGTAATGACCATGTTGTTGGCTCAGCAGGCAGGCAGGCAGTCATATTGTAAGAGATAATCAAACAATTACAACTGGAGCATAATTCCAACATATAAATGGAAGGCCAAGAGATTTATAAAGCGGCAGAAGTTCTTGGCAAGGGTATTGTAGCATCTTGCAAAACATTTGCGGAGGATTATTAGACATAATAAATACAGAGTTAGGCATTCGAAGTGTTACGAATTTCACACTGCTGCAGCTGTCAAACGACTAATGGCAGCGCGCTTGTTTTTTGACTAGTGTTAGTTTATTATGTTGTTTACAAGTATAAAAACCCATATCATTTTACGTCGCAGTTTAAAAAAGTTATCGAAATTGAATTTAAATGCAACAGTGATATTGCTTTGTATTTGGCTGTTGGCTATTATCACAACCAGCCATTGTTAAGGAGCTACAACATTTTATTGCTTGTGTATCGGATTACACGATGTAACGATACTGGTAGTGTTAAAAAAGCGATGAGGTAGACATCCAAAAACACCAACATCGACGGAAATGGTTCGAAAAGTAAAGGCTACAATTCAACGTTTGCCACGACAAAGCGCAGCTCAATTGGCGAAAAATATCAACTCATCTGATCGTATCATGGGGCGAATATTAAAAAATGAACTACTATTGAACATCTACAAAATACCAAAAAATTAAAGATTTAACACTTACAAAAAAGGAAGTTCGCCTAGCAAGAGCAAATCTGTTAGAAAACTCTAACTTTTGAACGATTCAGCAGACTCCATGGGGATTTAACGTGAGCCTCGCCGTGAAGACCTTACCCACAGTGTGCGACACACTGGGCATATTGCAAAGCAATTACCAGCGCCTCCTTGGGATAATCAAGTTAAACTTGGACCATCTAGGAATAGGGGCTTACAATTTTTGGAGCATGCTACCGCAATGGTCAGCCCTTTCTTCCAGGCAGTGGATACCAAGTTGATTATGCTAGTATGGAATATAGCCCCCCTTCCAGCCAGAGGATACCAAGTTGATTATGCTAGTATGGAATATAATCCCTACTGCTATTCCATTTTTCTGTAGCACCCGGTTGCAATGCAACTCCACATTCAAGCACAAAGTCTCTACCAGCGATTTTGGTTTCAACCACAACCTGTGTGATGCTCCCACTAGGGGTGCTACACCAAAAGATCAGGCGAGAAATCAGTTCCGTGGCCTCCTGATCCCCACGATACCGGCCAAACTCACCGGTTGGAGCTGCACAGCAAAAGCTGATACTTAATTGTGATTTATACACCATACTTCAGGTGATTGGTCGTTCTGCAGCAAAAGATCCCAGGTAGATGCGGAGATCCCAGGTAGATGGAACGGTTGATACTACATTTGAAGGATGCAGTAAGTATCCTCACCGGTGGGAGACGGGGAAAACTCCAAACCCCTTCCGTTCGGTGATGGTGAACGACAACCATGAAATATAGACACAGAAAAATCCATGTGTGTCCGTACCCCCCGAGAGATAAAAAAGACACAGATGTCAGGCCACGAACCCGAAACCTGCCCGTGAGTATCCCTATCACCCTCGGTATCAGACAAGGCCTCTGGTCAGACTTAGCTGTCGCTTATAAACTTGAACGAGATTGTGGGATCAGCATGATGCGAAGAGTCTCGCAGCCGCTCAACCCTCAGTTTAGACTGCCTTGAAAAGTTCAGCAGACCCACTTCCTACAATTACGCCACAGTAGCCCTATGTCGAGAAAACAATCTGGAACCAAACACTGTTGCTCTGGCCAAAACGCTCTAGAGAGCATGTTGCTGACTATCCAGTCATCACCTGACATAGTTATCGCTAATCCCTGGAGATCCCTTATATCTGCACCAAAAAGGACATTCACACAACACATGCCGCCAGTCTTCGACTGGTGCACCGCAATTGCACGTCTTGCGATCGAATCTTATGCAGAATGTCAACGCTGATCAGATTACCTCTCAGCCTATCCAAATGAGGCAAATAGTTCATTCGCTCTGCAATGGTAACGACCAAGTACTTCATCTCGGTGACGCACCTGAGCACAGTCAAACGAACAAGTGGTTTGCGAGATAATCTGTCCCGTAATAGCATTATGTTGGTCCTATCGACAGTAACATCTATACCAACATGTTCCGACCAACTTGGAACGAGAGCGAGCCTCAACCATGATGAGTAGGTCATCATTGTTTGCATGATCACAGGTTCAACCCCACATACAGCCACCTACCATTATTTGTGCGGTCCTGTTTCCGAATGTGACAAGCTCTACCAAGTCTCATTCATGAGATGAAATATTTTTCCTCCCTTTATCCGCGGTAAAGATCGAGCAATAAAATATTTTTCTTGAAATTTGAAATGTTGAAGTTGTTGAATAAAAAAAATCAGCGCTGACCAAATTACACCATTTCTAAGTGGTAGCCGACCTCCGTGTACCTGAAGGAGCGGGACGATGCTATCCATTTTCATTCTCAGAACTATGTCTATGAAAGGCATGATGTTTGAAAGATTTAAAGGCAAGAATGTTTGGTTTAAATTGGTTAGTCGTATAAGAGGTACCAGAAAATGTGCGGGAATTCAGTTCAACATTTAAAATATTGCTAAACATTACAAGGCAACAGGAAAGGATTTAGTTTGCGAAGGCGGTCCCAAAACTGGCCGACTTGACGTATAGATAGTGTCAGTAGTTTGAAGATAATTATTTTGGTGAAAAGTGGTAACTTTATAGAACATATGTTTTTTTAGTTACAATGATCCACGTTGTTTAGTATCTTTATTTGAGCCTTCAACATTGAACGATCTCAGTGAATTTGTAAACCTGGAAAAATTGGTCACCGTTATGCAATTCAATATTTCCATTTGAAAGATCTCAGTTCAATCAATATTAAAGCCGTAAAATATTGTGTAGCAGAGTTTGAACGAGGCTGTACGAGCTGCCAATACGAACACCGTAATGGTGGATCAACTGAGGTGTCCACTCCAGACAAGGTTAAGAAAATCCTTAAAATGGTATTGGATGACCGTCGGCTGAAGGTGTATGAGCTAGCTGAAATGATAGCCATTTCAAAAAGTGCTATACATCGTATATTGACCAAAGATTTGAAGATGAAAAAGCTGTGGATGCCGCGTTTGCTTTCAACGAAACAAAAACAGAGTCGTGAAGATGTTTCAGTGGAGTGTTTGGCAATGTTTCATTGCAGTGAAGCCGAATTGGGTAAAAAAGAACATGATATTTCATCAAGACAATGCTGCAGTTCACACATCCCCCATTGCGATGTCAAAAATTAATTAATTGCGCGCTTTATTCGCCACATTTAGCTCCCTCAGACTATTTCCTACTTCCAAACTTAAAGAAGTGGTTCGGTGGTAAAAGATTTGCCAACAATGAAGAGATGGAATCCGCGGTTCTAAGAAGTTTGACAGTTCTTACTATAAACAGGGCACAGAAGTCATTAAATATCGCTGGAAAAAGTATATAAAAGTAAATCGAGATTATATTGTAAAGAACATTTTTCCCAAACTTTTTGTACATTCTTTGTTAGGTCGGCTATTAATTATTAATTAAGGACTGAAGGGAAAAGGGAAGGGAAGTGAAAAATCATTAAATTTGTGTGGGATGTACCAAAAGGGTAGATCTTTAATCCCTTAATACGACCTGGAAAAATATTGGGCTGTGCCAAGTTTTCCAAAATTTCAGAAAGATTTACGACAGCTGGAGTGCACCAGCCAGCCGAGCGGAAAGGCAAATTTCGTTCATTTGACTCGGAAAGTAATGAAACACATTTGGTTAACATGTGCTTGGTATTTTAAACTCTTCCTTTTAGTGTGACGTTTCCTTTCATTCTTTTTTCTGAAGGTATACAAATAAAGATTCGTATTTGTTTTGCTGCAGCTAAATTTAAATAGCTAAGGAGGGGGGGACAGTTTATGTGTTTATGTTTATATTTAATTTCCGGCCCTCTTTCCGCAATAACTACATCAAATAAATAGATTACAATCGATTCGTCCAACTGTTGTATGCCCACAACATGTGCGTGTTTATTACAAATATCCTTAATAGGATTATGTCTACTTAAGTGAAGTTCATATTTTAATTACACCTTTACCTTATATAGTTTGCATCCAATTGCCTGCCCACGTTGAGTGCCTATATTTTCATGCCAACTGCGGCCGCATGATGGTACTGCAATTTGTATAGAGCCCTTCACACCTCGAAGTTATATGTTATCTTCAATTCCCAATAAACAGCTGTTAGTTGCGATCAAGTGCAAACACACTCAATTCATTGTCTTATCCTTTAAGTGATTCTTTAAATCAGTTTTTAAGATTTGAAATATTTTTTTCCTTTCGACATGAGTATTCATTGTGTGTGGTTGTGTTTTCCATTCTTTTTTTTATCTGTTTACCTGTGTAGCAAAAATGAGAGATAAAGAAACACTTATAATTGCTGCCGTTTGTAGTGGCTCTGCTCTCCATATCATATTTCTTTGAACCTCTTTTTCGTGCATACACAGAGGTTCATTGTTCTTTTATAGTTGTTATCTTTGTATGCCCTGTGGGTTAAATGGTGTTGCTGACACCGCTTTTGCTGACGTTGCAAAGAGGAACTTCCTTGTACTGTACACAGAGCGGTAGAGAGGCAGAGTGGAGTTATATTGCAAAGATTATGGTGTCCTTAAAAAGATGTCTGCATGTATGTGAGCAGGAGATGCCATAAGTGTATTTGTGTATTGTCATAAGGAAACCATCTGGTTTATATTTGTTATAGTTCCATTTCTAATTTTCTTCCATCCTTTGTTTTCCCTCTGTCTTTAAAATGCAAAGTCGTCCTCGATTTTATTTTGCCTCGTCTGGCATATTAGAATAAGAAAAATGAGGAAATGGCACATACTGCAGCATATTGTTTCGTTTTGTGTGTATTTGTGTGTGTAAGATTTTAGGGATTTTACTCTGTTTGCAGTTATCACAAAAGAAAAGGATTACAAGTTTATAAATACTTCTTTGTAAGTATTATCCTTTTTCTTTTATGAAAGTAAGGAGAATTATAATTTTGCATTTTTAATCAGACAATTAGATGAGAATTTTCCTTTCTGATAGCGAAATTGTAATAGGTGGTCGAACTTGTGTATCAAATTTTGACACGACCACAATCTTCTTCTTATTGTTAATTTAGGCAAGACAAACATCTGGACTTGACATAATTTATAGAGTGTTTCACAGAAAATTTAAGTAAAGTCATAAAGTGCATATAATTAATTCATTGATAATGAAAAATTATTACGCTTATACAGACATTGTGTTTACGACGGCCAGTTATCATTTGAATTTTTCTTGGACGATTGATATCAAATTGATGTGAATAACTAAATCCCTTAATTCCTAATATCAATTTCAGCGTTATCCCATACTTATCGATGCTAAATTTAATAAATTTATTATCTGTCATTAACCCGGTATATCCATTTTTTGGTTTCGAAAGTAAAGTTAAATAAAACACACTTAAAGCTATTATTTCGATGAATCTTTTATTTCATTATAATACCTGGTCCTTGTCATTGTGCACGAAATACAATGTAATTTAAATGACCGCCTCTAGATTGGTTGCAGCATTGGATCCTTTTGAGGTGGTTTTCGACACACTTTTTGAACATTTCGGGCGGTATCTCAGCAATAATATGACGATTGTTGGTTTTAAAGTGCTTCAACGTTTGGGGATTATCCGCGTAAACACGGTCTTTGACGTGGCTCCCAAAAAATTAACGTCTAATGGTGTCAAACCGCCTGCTCTCGGCGGCCAACTGACGTTGTCAAAACGTAAACTTACGCTTTTTGGAAACTTCTCATGCAATGAGGCCAAAACCGTTCATATTGTGCGTCTCGTGGCAACGTCTTGCTGAAGTCATTCATAATCTTTAATTCCAACCTAAAAACAACATCTCCAGACCATAATGCGCACCAAACAGTTACTTTTTACGGATGCAATGGCTTTTTCCACATCCTCTTCTGGGTTCTCCGAGCGACAATTTTGTTTGTAGACGTAACCACCGAGTGAGAATTGAACTTCATCGCTGAAGAAAATTTTGTCTGAAAAATCAACATTGAAAGCCTGTTGCTGCAGCAAACAATTAGCAGATCTAGGGCGCTGTAAATGGTCAGCCGGCTTTAATTATTGCGTGAGTTGGACTTTATATGTATGGAGGTGCAAATCAAAATGCAAAATATGTCATAATGAGCCGTAAGATATGCCCAATTGCTGAGAACGCCATAAATTCAGATTATGCGCCACACTTTCACTAACGAAAGCGATATTTTCGGCATTTCGTACATTGCGATGATGCACTAGCCTGACCACATCCGTAACGCTTCCAATCTCTTCAAATTTCTTCTTCTTAATCTTGCAAATT
Source organism: Philornis downsi (assembly GCA_019455685.1). Lineage (NCBI taxonomy): Eukaryota > Metazoa > Arthropoda > Insecta > Diptera > Muscidae > Philornis > Philornis downsi. The sequence continues at coordinate 688,927 of JAHXMU010000140.1, read as the reverse complement.
CCTTGCACAGTAGGCCGATTATGACGACCATAATCACCAGGTAGTACACGAAAACTGCCCACGTTTTAATCACCACTTTTGTAGTAAGATTTAACTTTTTTTACGCGTTCTTTGGTTATTAACAGCAGACAGTCTTGTCAGACGGCCGATTTTGAAACCCCTAAATGGATAGCCCTATATACTGCATAAACGTCAAATACAACTTTAGACAAGTACAGTGCATATGGAAATATTAATGAGAGAAATATCTCCTAGTAAAGTCATTATCCACCGTTTGATACCTGTGAAATGTTACTGCCGTTTCCTCAGGCAATGAGAACGAATCAACAGAAGTAATTTAGGCGGCAAAAACATAAATGAAAATTTGTGGCTTCGTAAACGAGACCGAAGGATTTGACTGAATTGAAACAGTCCATTAAACCCTTCAGGCCGCAATGAATAATTTTCTGATCAGGTCTGATCGTATATGCGTGAATGAGCATGGAGGCTATTTACGGCCTATCATCTTCAAAACCAGTTGTATAAAACAAAATTAAATTCTCTATAAAATAATAAAGAAATAAATAAATTAGATACATTGCTTTTAAAAATGTATTTGAATTTCATACTGTAGTTCCGCCCTGTATAGATATATGAATTTCTTATTGTAGCACCAACCTGTATATTAATTTTTTGTTGTAGCACCACCCTGTATATGAATTTCATATTGTAGCACCACCCTGTGTATGAAAATTCGAACAAAAATCGACTTTTCGAAGAAATGCTAACATTTTAAAGGTTTTTATAACAAAATGTATTTTTAAGCTGAATATTTAATATAGCAATATTTTATAGAGCAATATTAAAATAAGATCACGAAAGTTCAAAAAAAAATTTATTTTGAATCCGAAACATGCTTTACTACTAGAGCAAGATCACAAGCATTTATATTTTATATAAATATTAATATGAGAAAACAATCTTTTACAAGCAATTTAGGTCGCAATGACGAATAAAGTCCCTTTAGAGATAAAAAATACGGGTGTTCATTTTTGATTTGCTGAAAGATAAATTATTTAGCAAAGCAGAAATGCTGGCTTGCAGGAATACATGTGACTCAAAAATGTAATCATAGTATGACTATAAAGAGGTCAGCATTTAGGACTTTTGAGATAATATTTCTGAAGTAAACATGGGTAGATACTTCTCTGGTATCTTTTCTGAAATTTGCTTTTGCTCTACAATTTTTAATTGTAACGTTTTTGTTCATTGTATAGCTTTTAAACTAACTACGGCCTATCTGATATTTCCCATGCCAATGACAGACTTAGTCTATATATTCTTAGGTTCATGTCTTCCTTTTAATTGCATTAAATTGTCTGAGAACAAAAATAGACTCATTTTCCACACTCTTTCAGGAGTTGCCCATATAAATTGACTGATATACAAAAATGCCAATTTTCTAATTAGAAATTAAAAATTTCTCAATTATATTTATTGTATAATATTGGTTTTTTAAAGGGTGTCCCAACAAGAACGCAAGATTTAAATGTGGCGCCATTCGAAGTGTCATTGTTTGACATTTGAACAATTATTATTGTTTGCTAGTAGAAGGTACGAGGTTAGTAAAAATGGAGCGCTACATGAATGAACAACGCATTTTCATTGTGAAATTCTTTTACCAAAATGGTGAAAGTTTTGAGGCTACAGTTCGCAAATTGCGATCAATTTGGGGTCACAATAATGCTCCAAAAGAGTCAACTGCAAAGAGATTAATGGATAAATTTGCCAAAACTGGGTCTGTTAGTGATGTAAAGGCAACAACGCGCCTTCGACCAGATCGATCGACTGAAAATGTCGCAGCTGTACATGATGATGTCGCTCAAACTTCATCCACCTCAATTCGACACCGAGCTCAGCAAATTGGTGTCTCCAAATCCACTATGCAGCGAATTTTGACGAAAGATTTGCATCTTCATGCATACAAAGTTCAATTGACTCAGAAACTGAAGCCAGCTGACCATGGACAGCAAAGCGAGTTCGTTAATTGGGTATTGGAGAGACAACATGAAAATGCTGATTTTGCTGATAAAATCATCTTGTGACGAGGCCCATTTCCATCTTGATGGCTTCGTCAATAAGCAGAATTGTCGCATTTGGGGAGAGGAAAATCCTCGAGAGATTCACGAGAAGCAAATGCATCTTCAACGTGCCACTGTGTGGTGCGGCTGGAGGAATCATTGGACCTTTTTTTATGAAAATGAGGCATGTCAAGCGCAAACAGTCAATGGTGTTCGGTATCGTGAAATGATAACCAGTTTTTTCGTGACGGTTTTTTCAACAAGACGGCGTCACATGTCATACAGCCAGAGAAACAATTCAATTGCTGCATCAGTCATCTCCCGGTCGTGTTATTTCGCGTTTTGCAGACCAGAATTGGCCGCCTAGATCGTGCGATTTAACACCATTAGACTTTTTTTCTTTGAAGTTTTTTGAAGTCGATGGTTTACGCGAATAAGCCGACGACGACCCAGGTCTTAAAAGAGGAAATTGGACGCTGCATTAATGAAATACCGCAGCATTTATGCAAAACGGTCATTGAAAATTTCGTTAAAAGATCGCGTGTGTGCTAGCAAAGCCGCGGCGGCCATCTGCCCGATGTGTTGTTCCATACATAACCTCATTCTGTCTACTTTACGATATAATAAAGCTTCACGATTTTTTTTTTAAATACCTGTGTTTTATTTAAACTTTAAATCTTGCGTTGCTGTTGGAACACCCTTTAGTATCTCTGTTACAAATTGACGGGTTAAGCAAAAATCTGTAGTTCCTCCATAATTTTTAAACGCATGTGTTAATGGGTTATAATTCCGTATAGTATTCAGCATAAAGTAATGTCCTTGTCTTTGCAAAGTTGAATCGGAAATGAAAGTACTCTAATGTGTGCTTTCATTGTATATTGCATTTTGGATAATGTAGAAACATAATAATATGGTGATTAAGATATTGTTTAATTGCATAAAATGATTTCAACAATTCTAATTTACTAAGTGACAGCTCAAATTGACAGTATCAAATGATAACTGATTATGCCTCTTCATTAGCTCTTTCTCTGCCTCTGTATGAAACTCCCTTAACGCTCATTTCTAACTCCCACCTATCTATATCGAACAGCCACAAAGGATGTGTTAAAATGAAGAAACTACGAAAAAAGCGGAATACATTAAGGTAAATTAAATCAATCAGAATGTTGTACAAAACCGAAACACAATAGAGATAATGGTATCTAAATATAAAACACACATAACATCCCTCCCCTCTTGACGGTAAAAGAAAATCAAAGCATTCGTTGTTGTGGTGACATGAAAATGTCATTTGCGTAAGAAGGAACTGAGGATAAACCAAAAAAAAAAAAAGAAAAAACAAAATAAAACAATAATACATTAAACTAATCCATCACAGGAATTTCGAAAAAGTGACAGCACAATCTAATGAGAACAGTCACTCTCCTGTGACATTTAGGGAGAGGAGGAAATCACGCTCAGTCAGTTAGTGAAGGGATTTTACTACTTATTTAATACTGGCATCGGTATTCGTTTGTAGCTTTGTGGAATTGTGGGCGTGTAGATATGTGGCATGTATGTATGTGTACATTCCCAAGATATTGAACTCACATCCTGTTGCAATATTTTCACTTTTGGTGTCATGTTATTGTTGCCAGTTTTTCAAACAAACACAATATCGACATTTTCTACATTGTTCTCGTAACACGTAAGTGGGAAAACATTTTCCTGCTCCCCTTCTCTGCCTCTCTCACTCTCTCTATCTCTCCCACTGTCGGTTACAAATATATATTTGTATCTCTCGTTTCATGTCGTGTGACCTGACATGATTTATGACATATTGCCCTTGAGTTGAATATAATGTGTAAATTGTTTAGTTAGTTTTGTTTTAGTTGTTTATTCAAAATGTTTTTTCATTGTCTGAGAATGGAAAAATAAATTCCATGTGTTGTATCATTCTAGTTGGAAACAATATTAAGGTCATGTTATCTTGAATGCAGAATATTCACCATAGCGTCAACAAACCTGTATTTGTGGAAGTCTTTCTTTTTACGGGGTGGCGCAATAGAACGTGCATATTGCATCATCTTTTTTGCGGGGTAGCAAAGGTGCGAGCGGGGGGCGCCTACATCGTTGGGTTGGCGGGCTCATGGAGTTTTAGTCGCTATGAACCACTTCGACGGGAAGCGTCGCGCATTTTACGAGAACTCTCGTTCATATATTGCTACTAGGCGACTATATTGTGCTGAATATGGACTACGGCGAATTAGTGAAGCTCCGAGTCCTAATTTAATTAAAATATGGGTAAAGCGTTTTGAAGAGACCGGTTCAACATTTAAACCACAAGCAAATGGTCCCCAAGAACATCTAGGACCGAAGACAATGTTGAGAGAGTTATGGAGTCAGTACGAGGAAATCCACAAATGTCGACTCGCAAGAGGTCGTCTGTCTTACAATTATCGCGACGAAGTTTGCAACGAATTTTAACATTGGATCTTAAACTGCATCCATATAAGTTGCAACTAACGCAAGAATTGAAAGAGTCTGACTTCATAGCAAGGCTCGCATTTGCTAATGAAATGCTTAATCGATTTTCCAATTTTGACAATATCCTTTCCTCTGACGAGGCTCATTTCCTTATGAATGGGTTCGTAAACCGTCAAAATTGTCGTTACTGGAACAGTGAAAATCCCAAAATCAAACACCAGAAACCATTGCATAGTCCTAAAGTGACAGTATGGGCAGCAATCTCTGGCAGAGGAATAATTGGTCCTTTTTTCTTCGAAAATGCGCGGGGCCAAAACGTCACGGTTAATACGGAACGCTATGTTGAGATGTTAGACGGATTTTTGGCTCCAGAAGTTGAAAGTTCAAGAATAGTGAATTCCAGAACTTGGTTCCAACAAGATGGAGCTACCTGTAACACATCAAATGACTCCTTGACGGTGGTGAAGCAGATGATGTTCCCTGGCAGACTGATTTCGAAAAGAGGTGATATCCCATGGCCCCCACGTAGTCCAGACTTGACGCCTCTTGACTTTTTTTTTTGTGGGGATACCTCAAACACAAAGTCTACAGTAATAATCCAAGAAACATCGTTCAGCTCAAGGATAATATCCGTGGTGAAATGGCAGCCATTACACCAGTATTACTGAAGAAAGTTTTCAATAATTTTCGTTTGCGGCTAGAGGAGTGCCGTCGTAGAGAGGGTCACCATTTAGATGATGTTATTTTTGAAAAATAAACTCCATTTATTACTCTACAATGCCTTAGGTTTATTTTAACCACACCTTTTGTATTTATTTTTTAATCTATTTTTTAAATATGCACGTTCTATTGCGCCACCCTGTATATCATTAGAATTAGCTTAGTGGATTTGATAATACATCGCCAGATAGTCAACAATTTTTAAACACGAACATACCTAAGGAAACAAGACTTTTGGTGAAAACACACTAGACCAACAAATTTTATAAAATAAAATGAAAAAAAAACTATAAAATCGTAAAAAATATAAAATGACTTGATGAATTACTTGAATATTCACCGTTGTGTTACGCAGCTGATCTTATTACTTCGAAGCGATTTGCTTGTGATTTGGTAGTTTTTGTGTTTCATTTAGAAGTTTTCATTAAGTTTAACCACAAGATTTATTACGCTCTTCCGTATATGTTGCATTCATTTGCAACAATACAACCTGCCAAATTTTGATCATTTCCCCAACACCAACTAATTCAAAAACCTGGGTTTGGGTTATCGTCTAAGCCTTCCTCACGGTTTTCAGTTATCTAACAATTTACCCGCGGAACTTTAACACAGCTCCGATGTTTTGATTAGCCAGATGTTTAGATACACAAAAGCATTATTTTTTTATTTTTTTGTTTTGTTTTTAACATTCTTCTTTCATCACTTAATGGTTATATTATTTAATTGTGTTTAAGTTAGCTTTGAATTATATTTATGATATGACGATGGGGCAAAAACCCCAAATGGTAGTCTCTTGAGTTTGTGCTGCTCACCGCGTGGGTTATTGACCCAGCTGCCGCTGCTCGACCATGTTGGGAAGTTTTGAATAATCAGAGTACGAACTGGTAGAAGTTTTTTTCTTTTCTTCTTTCTTATACCTTAATGTTGTTATAATTTCTGTAAGAACCTGTAGGTCATTTGGTCAATGATGATTAAGTGTTGTTTTTTCTTGTGTTTTATTTTCTTTCTTTTTTTTCTATAAATAGTAGAAATGGTCTTCTACATTGTTTTGTTGTGGGTTTTCTTTAATTAATTTTCGGTAACGGAAACGGAAATAGACCGTTGGTTTATATATATGATTGTTGTGCGTGTCCGATGGTTTTTCTACGTCACTGCTTTTAGTTTATTACCCTAAATTCAGAAAGTAATCAAGTTTATAAAAGTTTTTGTATGTTGGCGGAAAAACTTGGGAATATATTGGCAACTTGATTTGTATTTGTTTTGTTTTCCTTCTTTGTAATGCGGTTTTAATTGAATTATCATTAAACGTGTGGAAGAGATTCATACGAAGTTTATTAGACGAGCAATTAGGTATTAATGTTCTCTATCCGTTGTCATTGAAATGCGAGCTGTAACAGATATTAACTTTTTTGTTTTCTTTCGGTAAGAAAGGCCATTTGGTTGGACTTTTGTTATTAAACATTTACCAAGTTTTTCGTTATGCCTGGATAATTGTCATACAATATTTGCCACAGAAATTTGTGATCTCAATTTGATTCCATCAAGACTGCTCTACTTGCCACCTAGCTCCTGAAACCGAAGCATTATTACGAGAACAGTTCGGTAAAAAGTCGTGATATCTCGCCTCTATGCGCTATCCTCTGGGTCCACGCAAAATCTGAAGTTAACTTGATAGGTCGGTCAAGGTAGCTTGCTTTGCTTTACTTGAAGGCGATATCGAAAATTGTAACTTCAAAGTGCAGCGTTTGAAAGTAATGAATAATGAAAGTAATAATAGTATTAAATAATGAATAATAATAGCACTAACTAGTAAATAATAATAACAATATATGATAAATAATAAATAATATAATAATAATAAATAATGAATAGCGAATAATGGATAACGAGTAATGAATCATAAATATTGAATAATAAATAATGAACAATGAATGATGAAAATGAATAAAGAACAATGAACAACGAATATTGAATAATGAATAAATTATAAATAACAAATTACAAATTATAGGTTATGAATTATGAATAAGTAATAAATAACAAGTAATAAATAATAAATGATAAATAATAAACAATAAATAGTATATAATAAATAGTAAATAACAAATAATAATAAATAATATATAAAAAATAATAAATAATAAATATAAATAATAAATAATAAATGATAAATAATAAACAATAAACAATAAATAATAAATAATAATTAATAAATAATAAACAATAAATAATAAATAATAAATAACAAAAAATAAATAATAAATAATAATTAATAAATAATAAACAATAAATAATAAATAATAAAAAATAAATAATAAATGATAAATAATAAACAATAAATAATAAATGATAATTAATAAATAATAAACAATAAATAATAAATAACAAATAACAAATAATAAATAAAAAAAAAATAAATAATAAATTGCAAACAATAAATAATAAATAATTTATAACAAATATTAAATAATAAATAATGGATAATAAACATTAAGCAACAAATAATAAGCAATAAATAACAAATAATAAAATTTTTTTTTATCAAAACAATGAAACATAATGGAGGCTTCGTAATGGTCTTTGTATATGTAGAGGCATCTGTGGTCAATAATGTCGTGTTTAGCAACGAAAAAAGAAGATTACCTTAATATTTTGAAAGATGAATAAATTATGTTGTGTGAAAATTAGGCTTATTACAGAATTGAATTGTTCAACAGGATAATGATACTAAATATTTCTCTAAAATTGTGACGTAATGGTTGCTTTAACATACTTCCAAAATTTTTGATTATCCAGAAACTAAGATTGGAGGACAAACTAAATATTAAATATAAACATTTACTTTTCAATTAAAAAAACGGCTTACTTTATTTTGATCCGTAAGGATTGTACATTTTAATTTTTTAATGTGCCCTTAATTTTGCCTACTGTTTTAATTAATTTAATAATAAAATTTTGCAGAATTATATTTTATATGCTTGTAAAATTTTACTTACAACAATATATGTATGTATATCGACTCTCATGGCATACATGTAGGTCGGGTCAAGAAGGAATCCTATTCAAAAATCGGCGCCAAGTTCTGACATATCCCTCAACAAATACACCGAAGCAGTCTTTGGTGGAAATTGGTTAGGTTAGGTAGAGATCGGCTCTACTGTTCCTAAAGCCACAACTTGCATTAGAATTTAAATATACGTGGTATTTATGATTCACTTGAGCTCAGAATGATCCCCGTTGAGAATGGGCCATAACGAGGTGTGATAAAAAAATAACCGTTATTTTCAAATTTCGTGAGTTACGTACGAGTATGTTCGATTTTCACATTTTTTTTCTGTTATGTTTGTACACATGTCTGTTACATATGTATGTTGACAATATCAGCCATTTTAGATTGTCAGTTTGTGTTTGGCAGATAAAAAGGTTAGTCGTGTTTTGGTAGTTCAATTGTGGTATATATTTTTGTCAAAATTCATCAATAAAATAAATTTAAAATGCAATAAGTTATTTCTGTGAACATTTTTTCTTTCTTTCTCAACGTGATATCAAGAGCCAAGAAGCCTCTGTACAATTTTATTAATGAAGACTTTAGGAAAAATTCTTCGCCCTATTTAACATTTTTTTAAGCGGGAAACTTGTTGCCATCATTTGGTTGGACTAAATTTTCTTATGATTAATTGTTAGACGCAGAGGTGCTTATTGGAAGTTTGCTAATGAAAAGGCGCTTGAACTTATTAAAATAACAAATTGTGAGTAATAAAACTTTCAAGTAAGCTACAGGGTGTCCGTCGGGAAGGAATACTACTTTGTTTGTTTATATTTTTTGCTTAAATGAAAAAGAACAGAACTTATATTGATGAATTATTATTTAATGTCGGCAATTATGTATGGAATGCAATATCAGATAAATGTAATGAAAAATGTGCTCAAAATTTTTCATTACATTCTCAAACATTTCATGCGATATTTCATTAATTTCATCACGAATATTTTGCTTGAGTTGCTCAGGCGTTTCTGGTTTGATTGCATAAACCTTGCTTTTCAGATATCCCCACAAAAAGAAGTCCGGAGCAGTCAAATCAGGCTACCGTGGAGGTCCATCAACATCACCATTTCTTGAAATAATTTGGTGTGGAAAAAGGTATCGCAGTAATTCCATTGTAATCCTGACTGGACGAGTATGCGATGTGGCAACGCCTTGTTGATACCACATGTTAATCAAGCCCAAAGCATGCAGTTGTGGCGTTAGAAAGTTTTCAATCATATCACGATATCGCTTCCCAGTGGCAGTTACCGTTACGGCGTTTTCAGTTTCAGAGAAGTAAGATCCAATGATTCCTCCTGACCAAATTGCACACCAGACTGTCACTTTTAATGGATGCGAAGGTCACTAATGAATAACTTGAGGGTTTTTTATTGCCCAGAACCGACTATTCTGTTTATTCATATATCCATTCAAATGAAAACGGTCTCGTCACTCATTATGATTTTTTCATGAAAATCGGGGTTGTCATGGTCGAGCTGTAACATCCTATGGGCATATGTATGGCGGCGTAAATGGTCTTGTAGAAGCAGCTCTTGTGTCAACTGAATCTTAAATAAAAAAACCAGCAAAACCTTGAGCAAATTCGTGGCCAAAGTTGTTCTTTAAAAACCAAGCTCCTGAGCACGGCGTCCAATTAAGATTGATAGATTGTTTTGAACACTTTCTTCAGCAGCAGTAATGTTTTCAGCCGATCTTGCAGTACATTGTGGTCCATGCTTGCCTATCAGCTACAGACCCTCTTTCTTCGAAATCATTTACTACACGATAAATAGTGCGTCTTGTTGGCACGTTGTTTCTCTCAAAAATTTCACTTAACTTTCTCATCGTCACAGTAATTGATGATTGATTTGGGTAAAATGTTTTAACGATTAAAACACGTTGATTTATCGGATATTTTTCCATAATAAATTTGCCACGTCTCTACTTCACGACTGCCAAATATGAACTGTCAAGGCTAATGTTTACCAAAATGGCGGCAAAACCAAGTATTATACCTTCCCGACGGACATCCTGTATTAGTTTTTGCGGAACTAATAGTAACCTTATTTCTTTCAACAATATTATTACATCAGAATTTTCAAAGTACTTCAAGGGCCATAACAATCTATTGCGCCATCGTAATATTATATAATGTAGATACTACAATTATCTCAAAATAAACTCATTGTTTAAACAGTTGAAGAATATGTTTTCGCGTGAATTAATACCCCAGTAATGATTTCGTCGCAGTTGTAAATATTGCATTGAACGAACGTGTGTACAACCCGATAACATCTTCCTTTCTCATTGCCAAGTTTGAGTGAGTTTTAGCACAATACGTTATAATTGGCTTTTGGCCAAATTGTTGAATTGTCTTATGATTGTAGGCTATTGCGATTTTGACGAACAACATTTAATCGCTAAAAATGTCATCCTTTTGCATAAAATGCTAATAGCTCTTGTGTTGTTTCACTCTCTTCCCATCTAATTTTCAATATCATGGATGGTTGGTTGTACCCCGTTGTTGTTGGCGCTATAAATTTATTGTGATACCGTTTCTGAAAACCACATTTTTTCATTGATGAGATCTTTTTATGCGATGGCAGTGACGATGATGATCTTCTCGTCGCAGAACATTATTTGGGTGGTGTGCTATAAATTCAGTATAAGAATTCAACATGTGCAGAAATTTGTTTTGCCTAAAATGCAATTAATTATCATAATTATTGCGTTTGTTTATATTTAACATATATTTGAAATGATTGCATATAAATTCGTGCCTCGATGAAGAGAAATGAAATAAATAGCATCGGATAGATGTTGGAGATTTTCTTGTTTTTAGTTTTTTTGTTTGCTATAAATAGGATTCATCAGTAACTGGCGCCTTAGAATACGTCTATGACAGCTACGTATGACAGCTATTGTCAGAGCTAATGAGCAGCATTCGTTAACTGGATAAGTTACTTGACATATCGCTGAAAATTTTAATGATGGTTTCAAACCACCCGGTCTGATAGGGTGTCAGCTGTTGAACATCTGCAATATTAAGTGTTATTTATTTAGTGAAAGGTTTGCCATTTACAAATATTTATCGTTTAACAGCCGAAGATCGCTTAAAAGTAGCTAAACGTAGTGACTTAAACGTCAACTTGCATTCGAAAAAGCTGATTTCTCACTCGGTGGTTAAGTCAAAAAAGCAAAATTGTCGCAAATGCAGCTCGGAGAACTAGGAAGTTATTGTGGAAAAGACATTGAATTCAGAAAAAGTAACAGTTTGGTCTAAAGGTGTGTTTGTGCCGCATTTTTTCGAAAATGACGCCGGAGAAACCTCCACTGCTGCAACCGATCCATAGGCGGTCATTTAAATGGCGTTGTATTTCGTTCATAATGACAAGGCCCAAGCATTATCGTCGAAATCATAGCTTTATGTGTTTTTATTTAACTTTACTTTTGAAATCGAATAATGCACTGAAAAAAATTTCTTCGTAAATGTTATGAATTCTTTCATTAATGCAATGAAATTCTTCATTAATTTTCAACCAAAGAAACATTTCATTGGATCTATGAAACGAATTCATGGATTTTATAAAACCGAAACTTCATTGGATTTATGAAAAACTTCATTGGATCTATGAAATCCTTTATAGAATTAATGAAGTTTTTTAATGGGTCATCTTCATAGAATTTATGAAATATTTCAATATAATAGTGAGATATTTTCATTGCATTTATGAAAATTTGTTCATAATATTTATGAAATTTGTTCATTACATTTATGAAATTTGTTCATACAATTTATGAAATTTTTCATATAGTTTACAAATCCATTTCATAGATTTTATGAAAATGCTTCATGATTCCAATGAAACTTTCATGCAATTTAAGAAAAGTTTTATGAAACATATTCGTAAAATCAATGAATGTAGTCGTTGATTGTCGCCTACAAAATTAAAGAAATCATTTATTTTTCCAACATAGATTTGTATTTGGTTATTCAGTACAGTTATATAAATAAATAAGTGAAAACAGTTAAAAATGACATTAAAATATAATATAAATAATATATGGGTGATATGCTGTTTTGTATAGCACAATTGTTTAACTCAAATTAGATCTTATGTACTAAGCAAATCTTTAAATGATTTTGTTTTGAAGTTAATGTAATGTATTAGTAATATGTACAATATTATATGTACAATGTTATCCATGGATAACCCTAGATTATATCAACAACGTTACAGTTTGAAACATTTGGACTGCTAAAACGTCATATGATTTATATCCTATGGAAACATGAATACCTTCTTTTAGTCAGTGCTTTTTGTAAACTATCGTGTTATATGACTGAAAATTGGACAAAAGATTACTGTACCAACAGCGTAAATATTGTGTAGAGCAGCCTGAAATAGCTGGACCTCTATGGAAACATGAATATTATACTTTAGAGTCTAATGTCTAATAGTCTAATAATCGGTGGCTATGTAGAAGGCTTAATAGTAGGAATGTCTAAAGTTTAGACATTCCTGCTATACTATTAAGCCTTCTACATAGCCATCGTTCAAATCAAACGATAAATTCTATACTATTCCTGTCATATGAAATTGAAAAGATCAAAGAAATTGCCATTTCTATGCATACAAATATCGTATTACATATTTTATTTGTATATCATTCTTCTATATACTCGTATGAATAACATTGTATAAACAGTGTTACAAACTTGAAACTTACTACTATTTGGCCATAATACACAAAGTAAATGTGACCATCATCACCAGCATCTGTCCAGGCTCAGGGACAGGACAACAAGTGTAGTTAAACCTATTTAGAAAAAGTATATTTAACTATTGGTATTTGTTTGCAGTTGTGTACAGTTTTGTTTTTTTTTTTTCTTTTTTTTTTTTTGTGAATTTTAGTATTTTTGACAAAGCTGAGGTCAACTAACAGAAGTTTAATAGGTTTCCTACTGCAAGGTTCAGAAGTACACTTGTTTGTCTACAATTGCTTTGTACATTCAAATAGTTGTGAGTAATAAATTAGCAATCATGAAAACTGCTGCACTCGAAAATAGTACTGGAACTAAATTTATACTGCAAATGTTAAAATAAGTGTCATATTACCACATAAATCAGACATGTTAATTCTGAGCAACAATTGATGAAGACGAGTGTTTTTTTTGTTTCTCATTTTTTCCTGTAAAATTACCATTAAAACCATTAAATACTCTGAAAATTATTTCCATTTTACCAATTGGTTTATTGTATCAAGTACGCCATTAAATTATCCCTTTGATGTTATCTAAATTGCTTTGGAGTTCATGCGCAACACTAAATCTTCATAACCTTGTCAAATTGTTATTTTACATTATAATGATATAATAGGCCTGTGAACTACAGGGTTGCCCATATTCGACGGACCCATCTGGCAACGCCATAACTTTTGACAGAGATGTCAGATCGCTTAATGACATACCGCGTTTGAAGCGTCAGTCCAAGCAGATTTTTACCATGGAACAAATAGTTGAAATTTACATTCACCAGAAGAAGTCAATTGTGAAAACTCAACGTGCTTTTAAAATATTAAAAAATGTGAGAAGTGCGCCTTCTAAGAACACCATTAGGCGTTTATACGAAAAATTTTCGACTGGTGAGGCCCTTTCTAAACCGAAGAGGCCAAATAAAAGTCGACCAAGGCGATCGGCCGAGAATATCGCTGCCGTACGAGCCAGTGTTGAGAGGTCCCCAAGAACATCCCAAAAACGCCGTTCTCAGCAGTTGGGCATGGCTCGGTCCACTTTACAACGGATTATTCGCGTTGATTTGCATTTGTTCCCGTACAAAATTCAATTGACGCAAAGATTGTTGCCTGCGGACAAGCCTCGTCGATTGGAATGGGCCCAACGAGTCATCGAAATGGCCGATGATGACGAGCAATTTTGGAACAAAATTATCATGTCCGATGAAGCCCATTTCACATTGAATGGGACCGTAAATAAGCAAAATTGCCGTATTTAC